>JAUMHE010000061.1:10528205-10576250 GCA_032359235.1 Enteromius mattozi
TACAATCTCTATTTTTCTAGTTAAATTTTGCTGGTCAATCATTTAGAGTTAAATTTTTGTGCAACTATAATAGTTGCACTACGGCTTGCCGTTTGCTTCAGATCAGCCTCCCTCGTCACCATTGTTTCCCTGCTCATGCCGCAAGACTCCTTAGTTCAGAACACTTGAACATGAAATAGTGGCTAAGGCTAACATCCATCTGCCAGCTTTGTACAGCCCACTCAATCCTCAGGGTTGAAGAATCACAGCAGCAGGACATTTAGGGATGTTTTTCTTCCTGGTCTAATCACATTGCATGTACGCTAGCTAACAAATGTACTTTCATTTGTCTTATTTTTGTTATTTGCATTATAGTTTGTTTGATGTGTTTAGTTTTTTCCTACATGTGTGTAGTTGAAGGGGCCTATGGACATTTTTTTCCTGAACCATTCTTCTTCAGCCATGCCATCCTTTTGCATTCCAAACTCTTAATTTATGCCCCTAGATTCAAAGTACATGACTCCCAAAGGTCAGACCCAACACATGCCAGAATTCCCACTGGAATCCTCTTAAAATCCTGGAATGAGAAGCAAGGAGATTTATTGCACTAAAGATGGAGGCAAACTTCTCGTGGACCCTTTTAACATGCAAGCCCACCGATATCCCTTTCTTTCAGTTGTCTCAGCCTTTCTACAGCATGTGCTTTACACTCTCACCATTAGGGGCTGTGAATCTTTAGATGCCAGTCTAGACAAGGTCCAACCTACTTTTAACGTCCAGATTCTGCATCAGTACGGATGTAGACACTACTGCCACCTTCTGACTGAAGATTGGAAGGTTTTTCCACGCTGTGTGGCACATCTAGTGGGTTTTTTTTTTTTGACTTAATGGTTTGAATTAAAAACCTGGCTATTTTTGCGTTTTTATGCTTTCATTTCATATTATTTTATATTCACAAATCAGTTTTTTTACATTTATATTAGAATTTTATAGTTGTCTGCTTTCAAACCATTCAAATGGCTTTTAGGCTGTAATTTAATCTGTTAAATATGTATGTTTATGTGTAATTTTCTCATGCTCCACTGTGCAGGTTTTTACAGGTAGACATAAATGTGAATTTGCATATGAATGTGCAGTTCTCACAGACAAAACTGGGCGATTGTGACTGTTATCTCCTCCCTTGTGGGACACATCCTCGTAAACTTCAGACAGATGACTGCCCCAGTTGGCCTCCCGCCCAGGGGGTCAGTCTCCTACAAAATGCCTAAAGAAAAGGAAAAGGTGCCATAAAAGAAAAGGAAAATCCAGTGGAAATAGACACTCCTTTTTGAACTCATTCTCACACACTCATTTAAGGACCTGCCTTCTTTGTGGCGCTGTATAGACATATTGAGCTTTCTATTTACCAGCAGAGGCATCAGGGGGTGAGTCTGGGGTTCTGGGGTCATGCAAAAGGCAACGGTCATCTCGCGGTCAACTACAGTAGGTCATTATTCAGCCTAAGCCAATAGTCCAGAACTGCACGGCGGCTGCCCCCCTCACACTCTGCATAATTATTATAAATGGGAGGCCACATAAACAGCCATCATTACAGGCTCTCAGCAGCATACACAATCCACTTTAAATGCCTATTAAGTTTAAGTGCCATCAGTAATCCCCAAGTGTACTTTTACGACAGCAGATTATTTGGTCATCCGCATTTTTACTCCATGTCACACCTTCGAACGCCCCGGATTTGGGATTAAATAAGGCCTGCAGCGTTCCCTGCTTCGCTTTATTTGACTACGCCAAACAAATATTAATATTATGAGTTCTTAATGGCCAGCTACGATGAAAATGACATGCAAATGAAATGCACTGATTGAGATAAATTGAACGATGGCTGTCTTTGCTCGAGGAGCAGATCAATACCTGTTCGCCACCTGCCGCGTCTGCTGCTTAGGACTAGCAAACAACGTGACGTATTGGTGTTTATCTTTTAAGATGGCTGGATGAGTGAGTCCCTGTGCAACACTGAGCGTGTGGAGCCGATGCTTTACGATGTGAGTTAAGGAAAGAGAAGCAGGAGAGGAACAGTGGAGGAGGGGGTTGTAGCACCCGAGTGCCGGGTTCAGCGGCGGGGCAATGAGAGACTTCCTGCGCTCCATCACTCCCAAGGCCTACCTCAGTCAGCTGGTGGCCAGGGGCAGAGGCCTCATGTCTCATTCTTATTACCATGTCTACTGCCTCCACGGTGTGTGTGTGTGTGTTTCTACTCGTAACTGAAAAAAATGAATGCGTGCAGGCACCGAGGGAGAGTTTGCAAATAAGGGAAATGATTAAAACGCAATCGAGGAAGGAGGCGTGCATGCAAAGCGTGTCATCTTAGAGGGAATTTATAGGGGGCAGAGGAAAAAAGGGGCGATCGGTTTTCTGGCGTTATTATAGACAAGAGTCACTTTTGAGCCCGTCATGATATTGTTCAAGTTAAGCCACTCTTTTTTAAGGCATCATTAGCTGTCAATCTGTCCCCTGGTCGCTGGAGAGCAATGGGCCCATCTGAATACCATTGCCAGCCGCCCCCCTGAGTGCGAAATAAATGATATCAGTGGCACACTGCAGGTGTTGTCATGGCAACGCACACTCTCGATAGCTCCCTGTGCCAACTCCGCCTTCCTCGGAAGAAGGTCGTGCGGAGGTCAGCGCCATCGCTTTACTTTCACAGCAGCTGCCCACCAGACCTAGACCAAACTGAGACGCACCTGACCCTGTCCTGTTACAGAGAAGTATCCCGAAAAGCCACCCATTATCCCTGTCCCATGCAGTTCTTTCGGGTAAATCTCTATAACAACCCTTTCTACGGTCAGGCACAGATTGGATGTCTCCCAAATGCCTCTAGCTGACAGATGCATTGCCGAAAAGCAGATTGCTAATACTGGGAGGCAGAAAAAATGAGGCAGGAATGAAAAGGACACGAGTCATCGAAAAGGGACGGACTGCACTGGAATGTATTGACTCTCTTTCTTGTACTGCTTGTGTACTCTGTTTGAACCCACACCATGTTTTGGAGGGTGGGGGTGAGGGAGGCGGGTTAGAAAAGGCGTGTTGGATGGGAGGCGGTGCGGTGTGTTTGAAATCAGCCATGGAAGCACCTGTGATTATGAGGAGTATTATACAGCAGTTTGTTCCAGTCCTCAACATTCTAGGGATTGCTGATATACAGTTCATTTGAATTTTATTACATTCTTCTTGTGTTTGCCAGAAAAACTGTAGATGTGTGCATTAGTGGTGGAGACTAATGACTAATAATTAGTGACTTTTTCTGCACGTTACTTCGTTACACCAGTAGGTGGCGACACACAACACAGTCTTATGACCAATTTGTATGTATTTTACAAGGTGGCTAATTTGTATGAATCCGCACAACCTCGCTTATATGATTTTGTACGATTTGTCTAAACCCCAGTGACAGGTAGGTTTAGGGGCAGGGTTAGAATATGTACGATTTAGCAAAAACCATATGAATTTTTATGAGTAAGGTCGGATTATCCACCTCGTAAAATATGTACGAATTGCCGTGAGATCGGGCTCATTAATCAGTGTTTTTGAACAAATTGGTTTATTGAATGATTCAATGACTCTCTCGAACAAGTGATACGAATCAACCAATGGTCCACATTTGTACATCATTGAATCATTTACTCAGTTATTTTCATTGTAATAGCATACTTCCATAAAGCATACTTTATAGTAGATGACAAAAGAAGCACACGGCAGGTACTTTATGAGGCCATGAGAGAGGAGTTGTGAATATTGAAGTAATGCAACTGACACTGGTAGGTCTAGTGATAATGACAACATGGCGAATGTAGGACATCCAGATTACATTCATACTACACACAAAACAAAAAGCAAAAAATAAAAAATAAAACCATACTTTTTTAATGGTCATGGAGTAATAACTAATTCAAAATAAGTACTTATGAAAGTATGTGATTTCGACCACAGCCACTGACTGATTCTGACTTTCTTCATGATTGATTCATTGAATAATTTCCTCAATTGATTTATTCAAAGCACCTATTCATTTAGAAACAAAATAAGTGAATCACTCTTTAAACCTTCATTAACTATTCTTTACTCCACTAATATAATACACTGTTCAGAATACATGTTGTGCACTCATTATTAAGGTGTATTATGAGAATAAATGAGTGCACTTGATAATGTACACTTTATTTGTAGACACCACTACAAAGGCTGCTCCTTCAATATATAGAGTGTGATTTCGAACACAGCCTGTCTTCAGCAAACAATTGAACAATTTGCGCAACTGATTTGTTTAAAACAATGATTTATTAAACTTGAGTACCACATTTTTTAAAACAATGTGACATGCATAAGACACTGTAAAAGAGGCAAGATGCAAGTGCAACAGTCACGCATGTCTAGTACATTATTCATAGAAAAACAACGGAAAAGCTGTGCACTAAAATGCAAAGTGCGCCATGTGAATGGTCCCTTCTGGCAATATTGGGTCTAAAATGTAAGCTATTCAATATTAACTTCTTGTTTACTGAACTGTCATATGAGAACATCAATCTACACCTCCAACAATCCCCATCTGCATAGCTGCATGTGTCTCAAACAAAGAGCTCAAGTTCTTGGATGTACTGCTATACCGAGGCGTTGATGCCGCAAAGGCATTGAACTCACCGTCCAGATGGATTTTATTCCGTATAGCATCATTAAAGCGGCTCATCTGCATGGGCTGAGGACTACATTAGGCTCTCAGCACTGTGGGTGTGCTTAAAGAGAGGAAGGTAATTAGTTCCTACTCTCCTCAGCAGGCAGCGGATGGATGACATGCTCATCATGTCTAAATGTACAGTGTGTGCTGCTAGAATACTAAAGCTCTTAAAACACTTCAGCCTTTCACTATCAGTGTATCTCGTGTTCTTTAATCTCCTCATTTATATACCCCTGTCCACCTGAATCTGTCTTCATTCATTAAAGGCCAGATCTGGGGCTCTCTCCACTCTTACTCTTAAGAGCTTCGGCCTGGAATAGCTCTTAAAGGTATTTGAATTGGGAGAGGAGTGAATCAAGAGAATGTTACAGTGGAGCTTCAAGAAAACAGATTTCTGCTGCTTTGCTCAAGGCATCCAAGAACCAATGTTGTCCATACACTATTAAACTAGTCCCCAAACTTATGTCAGTATCTCTAGTGGCAATCATTGTCTCTAACTTCTATCAACAGATTCACCACACACTTCTTTAATTATGATAGAAGCATTTCAAGATTTGAATTAACATTTATATTTCCATTCGAATGGGTGTATGCAGCTGCATGAAATTTCGTCAGATTGTAAACATCCTGATACTTTGTTTTTATGTGCAGTTTTAAAGCCCAGATGATCCATACAACTAAGTGAACACCATAAGTACCTTCTTTTGCCACAGCATTTCATTTTCTGTGATTCCAGAGATAAAAATCTTCATCAGTTCCAAAGTGGCTAAGCATAATGTTTCTATGACCGAAGACTTAATATAAATATAGAGTGAACATATTTAGACACAATATTGGCTATATGCAAAAATGGCTAAGAGTTAGTCTATTGTAATGTATTTGCTTATGAATTTATTTCATTTTGTATCTAATACAATTAAATTCATCCTTTGAACTAAATCAGTTGAAAAATAATTGTACACTGGTGTCTTATGATCATCCTCACACGAGCCTCTGCATTTCTATTTGTTTAAACTAGGAATATAACATCCATGGATGGTGGGTCGGAGAGCTGGATGGTGCTATTGGCATAGTCCCCAAGGAGTTTTTACATCCTGCTTATATTCTATGAGGTATTTACATTCACTGACTCATTTTATGTGATTACTTAGCTTATGACATTAACAAGAACAAAGAAATTCGACTTGAGCTAAGAGTGAGAAATTGTCTAATTGTCATATTGTATTTATCAATGTACTTTACCACTGTTTTAAAGTTTCAAAATTGCTTCAGCATTAAATCCAGTTCCTCCATGCTGACACCTGCTGGATATTATTGCAACTACAAAGATATATAGCTGCGTTATTTTGGGTTCAGACATTAAGAATATATTATTCAATCTGGTGTCAAATATTTGTTTTCTCTTCTAGGTTTGCTTTTTGTGAAGATCACAGAATGTTATAACACTTCAGCAGCTGTCATGGTTTGAAAACTGTCAATGATTAGATTAGAATGTAAAATCAAGTAAAACTGCATTTTAGTCCATTCCAGAACCTAAAATCGGAGACCAAATCAGTTTTTTGTATATAAGCATTTTATATATTGCATGATTAGTGTACACTAAAAGGCTTGACTAAATCTGTCACCGTTTAATTTGTTCAAACATAAGACATTTTTGCAAATGGTGTACATGAGAAAAATATTTGTAATGTAAGAACTTCTCATTTATCATCACAAATTCTGTTCTATTTCAACAGCATAAATTATTAAATACAATTTTTTTTCTTCCAAGAACCATTGTTATAAATTATTTAGTATATCAAAAGGTTTCCTTAACTCTGCATTTGTATTCAGTGGATATTATAAAAATAAACTGTCATTCCAGTTTAAATAAAATAAAAAGCCTCGCCACTTTGGACTTAAGTGTTTTTTTTTTTAAAAAAAACTTAATTACTTGTATTAATACAGGAACTGCAAATCAAATTAGTTCTATAATATGGAGTTTTCAGGAAAAAAAGAAGCACAACACAAGAACAGACGTTAATGACGTGCCTTAATGTATTGTAAAAACAATAGTTTATTCAGCAAAATGTATCACTCTTAAAACTGGACAAAAAGAAACCATAAAAAGCTTCCAGAATTTGATGAATCAGTTATTTCAGATGAAAATATAATATTCCATCACGTAATAACTGTCAGCACACACTCCAAATAAAATCTCGCACAATAACTGCCTCGCTTCCACTTCAGCCTACATGTACATTTCAGGTGAACAATGTAATCTGTTTTAGTGAAATACAGCATCAATAAGAGCTCCTCGACTGGAGAAACCGACCATCCTGGGTAGATCCGTAATCACTTAACCCCTAAGGAGGCTCAGAAACACTTGAAATGGAGAACTACATGGAATTTGGCTTTGCAAAAGATAAAAAAAAACAAAAAAAAAATGAAGTCCACTGTTGAAATGTTTCTTTAATTAAATAAAGAAAAACAAATCTGAGACAGTTTCCTCGGGACGCATGTTCAGGCTCTGCCTTTATACATTTATACTGTCCGCTAAGAAACAAAAAAGAAAAATCAAAAAGGGCTCATTTTAAAGGGGTTAAAATAGTGACCGTATTTAACACTTCTATTTTAAGTGGCATTTTCTATCAGGCCTGATTGAGCGGTCCTTCTCTTGGCCTGGGTATAATGGGTGACAGGACTGCTCTACAACCACCTGAAGGCTAAAGTTAGCTCCAAATGGTGGAACAACAGGCCAAGAATGAAAGGGGAGGGAGATCTTAATACAGAGCATCGGTATTGCTGCTTCTCGGCCTCTTGATCTTCTCGATGTTCTTCAGGATCATGTCATGTAACGTTACCTGCAAGACAATTGCATTTTCTTTAATGGCTACAAGTCCCAGCCAGCACATACATACTGACTTCTTTCTGTACATCAAAATAATGAATCATTTGCATTATTACAGTTATAGCAATACTTACATATTGATTTCTCAGTTCTGACACTATGATCTTGAGGCTGATGTATTCTTTCTCATCAATCTCCGTCACTGTACGACGATAATCCTCCTATAACAGTCAGAATATGTATTATACATATATAAAAAATAACTACTGAATCCCTGATCTTAAATGGTATGTGTATATGACTTACAACATGAGGGTATTTTGCTATTTTGGAAACCAGCTTTGCCCTTGTGATGTAGTACCTATAAAACAAAATATTTTTAAAAACACGAAGGAAAACTAAAGCGTGTAATTCTGAATTTGACTAACACTGATGTTTCGTACCTGGATATCTGATCTAAGTAAGAAGCTGCTTCTCCTTCCACTGTTCTGAGTTCAGCCACAGTCTCCTCCTGTTATGGTGAAAATAAACAGAATCACAGCTCCAACCAAATCATTTCTACACAGAACAATTGCAGCAAATTGTGAGGAATCACTGCTTGTTCGTTAAATCAGCTCGTGTCGTTATAAGACTTTCAATGTCTCAAATGAAAAACTAAAATGTGACAACTTACCTGAATTGAGACACCAAAATTGTTGCCATCTTCTATCCTTGGGATTAACAACTGAACCCACATCTTGACCTAGAAAACAAAGGAAATGACATTTATCCACACCACTTTCAAAAAGTGAGAGCATATTTGCGATTACGGTTACATGGCCTTACCGTGTTGCATTTTTCTATTAGAGTTCTGATTTCAGGCTTTACTTTTTCAATCAGCTCTACCAGCTTGCCATTGCTTTTCATCATTCCACCAGGCATGACAAAGACCTTGGTCCCGCCAACTACAAACAGAAATACAAGACATTACCATTTAATCTAATGCACATTCATCTACATCTGGTAATGGTAGAGTGTGTGGACAAACTCGAAATGTTTTAAACACTGTATTTAGTGTTGTCAACTTGTGATCTGATTCACAAAATGCATCTTACTATCAGAAATTAAACAGATAGACATCAATGTGTTTCAAATTTTAGTCACTTGCCAAAATCAAGATGCTGCTTTTATTAGGCAGGAAAACTCACCTTTGTCATCTCCTGCACCATCTTCGAGTTTCCTCTTTTTAGCATTTTGCTATTCAGAAAATAATTTTAAAAGGTTAGTTGCTGATCGTTTTGGTTCATGTCAAACAGACAATTTGTTTGCACAAAGCACCAGAAACCTATCCTATCCTGTTCATAGTGAAGGAAGAACTGGCTTCTTACTCCCTCAAGTCCATCGTGGATGTCTGTAAGAAGAATTGGATCTGGCACGGTCAGATTGATCTCTGAATGAATTTCCTTCAGCTCACGGATATTAATTGTGGGATCCTGTTAATAAAAACCCAAGTGTTCAAAAGGCTATCACACAAATGAACGTGTCTCAAGTAGTAGGTTAAATGTCAGAAATGCATATTTTTTCATGAGTAAACTTACCTTCAAAAACTGGTCGAGCTCTAACAGTTTCTTCGGGAAAAAGTTTGCAACCAAGTCCTCGGCCTAAATTTGAATAATTAAACAATGAGCCGTCCAATAGTCACGAAATACTCATATAAAATATAAGTGCAGTAGTTTACCTCTGCTGTAATTCGTTCTCTGAAAGCATCAACCTGGCAAGACAAGAAATATTCATATATAAATATAAACTACAAGATACGCAATTCACACGCTGCTTTTTGTAGCCACAATTGATCATGTCGTGTCTTTGAAAGTCAATCACGTTCAGAAAAACAACCGGCGGCCCTTCTATTTTAAGACGCTGAACGTTTACAGCATGTACCATGTAATCGAGCCGTTTCCCTCTCTTCATTGACTTGTTAGCATCGCGATCTTCATCGTAATGCCTTGCCAACATAATAAACGACAAAAATATACTTTTAGCTTACTGATGTCAAAAACGTGCTGAAACCACTACGTATTTCTCCCGCAGCGGCATGCTGCTGTGCTAAAAACACACTTCATCCACACACTCGCGGTTAACGCGCATATGGGAGCTCTGGCTTAACTCTGAAAATTGTATATGTATGATCCCCACATACTTTATTACTATTTGCCCTTTCTGTTTTAATATACAACTGATTCCACAAGAATATGTCCGCGTGAAGTTAGCTAACACGCTCACGAGGCGACTCACGCGCAAGCCGGCTAGCCGCAAGCTAACATTTACAAACAATTCATCTGAGCGCTCTGTATTTAAATGAAGCAAGCGGCGAGACACTTACCTTTGTTTTGATTTCATTGTCCACCTTAAGAAGCGAAGACATCGTATTAATTCAATAAACGAGAAAAGTAAGGGATTGTCCTAAAAGCATTAACTAACCGTGTGGCTCACTAACTGCTGTCAGCCACAAGGCACTTTCGCGCTTCTAGATGACGTAAACGCCTCGCGACCATAGATGGGAATACATAGCTGTCACATCTATTCTGCCGTTTAAATTTTTTTAATCTTCGTTCAGTTTGAATTTGATTTCATCTGGAATATAGAGAATCGCCCGTCATTCATGGCAAAACCAAATCAATACAGTATAGTGTGCACACCGACTTATCGCTGTAATCAGCATAGCTACCGTGCTAAAACGGTATCTACCTTTTCACACTCTATGTTCGGGACGACTTCGAAAGACGTAGTGTGCATGCGTGCGTCATGTTTTTCTCTGTAAAATATAATTTGACGTAATCTCAAGATACGTCCTTATGAGGACAAATTAAATACTTTTACGAGCCTGTAAGTATTTTCAATTGTAATATTTTGCAGTGATAAAATCTATATATTTAGTTAGTAGGGAAATCTGAGACACTTCCTCTGACGTGTGTTGGGGGCGTGTACGAATCTAGCGATGTAAACAAGAACGCAAAAGACAAGTCTGACAGTGTTGCCACCACCACGGGCATTCAGAGCGTCACATCCCCGCATCAAACGCATTAGTTGACTCTGGCTAACAGCCATGAACCTCCCCGTCACTGTCAAAGTGAACTTTAGGGGCAACGTGAAGAAATTTCCAGTCTTGGACACGAACAAAGCACAGTGGGAGACTGTGGAGGCCTGGGTAAGGAGTCATTAAGCCTTGCTGGGTGGCGTTTATGTGGGGACGTTTACATTTCTTGCTCCTGGAAGGCCGTAGCCGAGGCCTACATAAACAAACCTTAACCGGGGGGTATGAGACGTTTAACCTTCAGTCAAAACGTTTAATCCTATTATAAAGAAGATATGTCTTAACATATATCACAGTTGGGTCTTTTATAAAAAAAAACCCTTGTGATATAAATTGCAACAATATCTGTCTTTGCACTTGACCTTTCTGTTCGGGCATAAATTTAGATGGCAGCTTGTAAATAAAGAATAACTTTATTATTGCTTGGAGAATATTGCTTTTCTCTCTAATCTCTCTTCGATGTCTTTAACAAAGTCTGATGGTGTTTGTTTACCTTGTTACCTGCTTTGATGCCTTTTTATAACTTCTAGATTAAAACTACATTCGGCTTGAGCCATTTTCAAGTGAAATATTTTGACGAGGAAAACGAGGAGGTAAATAATAATTTAATAACGAGTTTATATCATTTTGAATGTATCTGTGATTTTATAGTTTTACATTGATTTATTGTATTTTTTTTTAAACATGAGTTTGACAGCAACCGGTCATGTATTGTCATAAACAAACAAATATAGATTTCAAAAGTACTTCTATTGATATTGTCATCTTATATTCACAGGTGTGCATAAACAGTCAAGGTATGTTATGCATTCAATCATCAATGTGATCTGTTGTGTTAAAATGTTGATTGTTTATATTATTTATTAATCTATGTTATTATTACAGATGAATATACAGAAGCTCTAAAGGTAAGAACACCAATCTTTTGAGCTGTGCTGTTATCGTTATAATTACAATAATAATATAAAAAAAATACCCATATAAATAAATCATTGTCATGATTTATTTTTTCATTTAGAGTGCATTTAAACAGGCCAACCAGCTACACATGAATGTCTATAAGATGAAGGGTCAGGCAGAGGGTGGTGCAGTGAAGGCAGAGCCGAAGGAACTAAAGATAGATCCTAGACCGGCTCCACCGTATCGAGCAAGGGTCAAGATGGCAGACAAGGAGACCCAGGTGACCCCCGAGCGGGACTCGGTAAGCAGTTTGCAGTCTTGTAATTAAACATACTATATGCTATCTTTATAGTGTTAGCTGTTCATTAGTTCATGCACAATTTGTTTATTAATATATTGTGAATAATAATGAACTGCCCTTATTGCAGGCTGAGATAATTTCAGACTGAGAAAACCTGTTTCTGTTGTTTTCCTTAAACAGGCTGTGGCCAAAGAAAACAAAGGGATGAAAACTGAGGAGGAAGCAGTACCAACATGGTTTAAATCATACATGGACAGGGTACTATATCCTACAAAAGTCAAACTGATAATTCTATAGAACTTTCCTTTTTCTTTTTAATAAACTAACACGTCATAAACACATTACTTAATGCTGAATCTGGTCCAAACTGTTACAAAATTGTTCTCAATCTTCTTTGCAGTTCAAAGATCAAGTGGTAAGGGAGGTGGTGGACAGGATGTGTAGTGAGTTTTCTGGTCAGTGTTGCACACACAGACCCTCGGATCCACCTGCAGAGGAGCCAAGCACCTCTGGCACTCAGAAAGCTACAAGCTCCACCACGCTTAGGGCCTCTAGCTCAACTCCAAATTGCAGTAGTTGCAAAGGACCAGCCACTGGAGGAGGATATCAATGCAGGTGAAAATATCCTAAAACATGTCTTACAAATGTCTCTTTATAGATATTTATTATGCAGACACAATTTGAATTAATAAAACTGAATTACAGGATGTCAAATGTAAAAATCAGTATGAAACATTTTTCTTCCTCTGTGTGCAGTGTTTGTCCATCTTGCATCTTATGTGAGCCATGTAGTCATAAACACGATCCCAGCCACAACCTAAAGAGAACAAGGACTCCTTTGTCTGTCCCTGAACGTGGAGTTACTCCGGAACCCAGGCAAGCCAAAATAAACACTTGTGTTCAGCACAATGTATTTTAGGGCTGTTCAAATCTGAAATTTTAAGAAAACCAATTTGATTCCAGTTTCTGAGATCAATTCTAGAATTAATTCCTCTTTGGGAAGAACATGTTCATCTAATCTGAACCGAAGAAGACTATTAAAGCAGTAGTCCAGCCAAAAATTTAAATTACGCCATAAACTACTCACCCCCAAGCCATTCTAGGTGTATATGACTTTCTTTTTTCAAACGAACACAGTCAGAGTTTTTAAAAAAAAAATTATCCTGGCTCTTTCAAGCTTGGTAATGCTGGTGGATGGTGGCCATGATTTGGAAGCTGCAATTACTGCATCATAAAACTTTTTTGTAACAAAAATATTTCTAGTTTTAAAATTAAGATAGCGTCGAGTTCCGGCTTCTTGGCTGACTTCTGACTCAAAGTATGACGTAAGCTGCTTCAGAGGACTTGCGATACCCCCCCCCGGAGGCATAAAGGTTATTTTGTGGATATATACAATTTGTGGAAATTCCAAATCATGGCTTTGTCTGAAAGAAGAAAGTCATATACACCTAGGGTGGCTTGGGGATGAGTAGTTGATGGCGTAATTTTCATTTTTGGGTGAACAATCCTTTAGAGAAGAGTCAGTTGATGGAATCAGTTCCATCTATTTGGAATTGATTTTTGATTCCCAACGCCTCAGAATTGAGAAATGATTCCAGCCCTGGTATCTTCCACTTAGTGTTGAATGGTGTTAAGGGATATACTTGCTAATTGAATTTGATTAATTTTTAACTTCTCAGGTTCCTGAGGCGGGGTGACAGGACGGTGAGAAAAGCAGAGAGACAGCGGCTGAAAGCTGAGCGGAGGCAGCTGAAGGCCGAGGTGAAGGAGATCAAAAAGAAGCTGAGGCTGGAGAAGAGAGGTCTGCTGTGGAGTGGAGCCTCCAATGGGACCAGCAGCTCGGGCCTTGCCCCCGCTCCCGGCACATCTCTAGGCCCAGGACCAGCCCCAGCTCCGGCCCTGTGCCCAGACCCTCAAACATCCAGTCCAGAGTAAGGGCCACACTGAGAGGGGTCAGGGCTGGGTTGACCTCCCTACCCAGCCCAGAACAATCATTATCAAGATTATCACATTGTCTGTTATAGTTGAGTTATCGCTGGCAAGTGGATGGAACTACCTCAAAATGCACCCGCTGCCTTTATGTATTACGTCCTTTTTGTACTTTTTTTGATATGAGCTTCAAGGAAAAGACAGACGCTGAAACAAAGCTGTTCTGACGATCCTCTGTGCACTCAAACCAGGGGTCCCAAGGTCTCCTGCTCCACCTTGGTGCCCACAATGACTGCCTTGTTTCTGGATGAGAATCTACCAGATGGCACTTGTCTGGAGCCAGGCACCAAGTTCATCAAGTACTGGAAGATGAGGAACACTGGCAACATCAGCTGGACTTCGGATACCAAGGTACTTTTTGAAACTCACTATAGCTTGAAAAGAATGTGTCTCCACACACGTTGTGGGCTTCGTTTGCATGTTTGTTGTGTCTTTTGTAGTTGAAATTTATGTGGGGCAACCTGACCCTGGGTTCACGGGAGCAAAAAGAAGTTGCAGTGCCCTTTCTGCAGCCGGGTCAGGTCGGTGTGGTGAGCGTGGCGTTTGTGGCGCCCCTGCTGGAGGGCACCTACACATCTCACTGGCGCCTGGCACACTGCGGGGTTCAGTTTGGGCCTAGAGTGTGGTGCAGCATTGTGGTGGTGCCAAGTGCTGTGCAGAAACCCACCCACTGCAGCAAATCACTGGTGAGTGGACTTTAATGTTTTCAAATATTGCAATTTTAAAAGTTAACGGTCATGTCAAATGAGATTAAATATCGTAATGTCTTCTCTTTTAGAGGACTGATCTTTGTCTAATGAGGAAAGATGGCATATTCTGGTCAGCCACCAGAGATTGCGAGGCCTCCACCAGCTCCCGGAGAGAATACTACATCCCCTCAGTGGACTTATTGACGGCACAGGTAGTGCGTTGTCAGACACAAAGACGTCACTTTATGTTTGTTCAATGCTGTGTGGTTAACTAATGTCCAAAGTCTTGTTTTTTTCCAGGATCTGTTGTCCTTTGAGTTGCTGGATATAAACATTGTGCAAGAATTAGAGAAAGTCCCAGCCAATACTCCAGCTGGTAAGGCCTCATTCTGGTCATAATTATGTAATATTTCCTCAGGGTCTGTTCCTCAATGTCATGTGCATAATTAGTCTGGCCTCATTTTTAGAGTAATTGTGTAATTTCCTCAGATATGACCCCCTGTGTGTCTCCACTTCCTCATCATGGACCCTTGTTTGGAAAGCATGGAACGGGGCTAAGCAAGGTCGAGGCTGGACATTCAGGCAGGAAAAAAAGTCAAGGTTAGAGCATCTTATGTGGATTTTGAATTACTGATTTGTAGTTGCAACTAACAACCCTTATAGAGATGAGATCTAAATATCAGTATAGTTCATATAAAGCAACTTATTCAATAAGCAGAGTTACTCATTTTTTATTCATGTATAAACTGTTCCAAATCGTATGATTTCAAACCTGTAAGACCTTCATTCCTCTTTGTTTTCCTTTCAAGTATTCTTGTAGCTTCATAATTAAGGTTAAACCACTGATGTCACATGGACTATTTTCAGCATTTATTAATGCATTATTAAAATCACAATTTGTTTGTGTTAACATTAATTAATGCACTGTAAACTGACATATCAAACAATAAACAATGAACAACTGTATTTTCATTAACTAACATAAACAAATATGAATAAATAGTGTAATAAACGCATTGTTCATGTCAGTTAATACATTAACTAATCTTAATAAATGACACCTTATTGTAGTGTTTACAAAACTCAAAGGTCTTACAAGTTTGGAATGACATAAGAGTGAGTAAATAATTATTGACAATGTTCACGTTTGGCTCAACTGTCCCTTTAATATTTTTGTGAAAATGTGAGAAGTGTTTCAAAATTATTTGATTTATACATGGTACAAATGGTATTTATTTGAAATATAAAAGAGTGTCTTCTTTTGATCAATTTGAAGTATTAATTTCTTGACCCCAACCTTTTAAACGGTAGTTCAAAATAAACTTCAAAATGCTTTTACCAATAAATAATACTACACTTTTTTTTCTCACTCACTTTTTACTAAAACTTCAAAGAGTAGCACAAACAATATACCAGGAGGATAAATGACCTGATCTGTTTATGAATCAAAGCCTTTGTGAATCATGGACAGTTTATTGATACTAATGTGGCTTGTTCTCTATTAGCATTGCAGCCTCAGAGACAGAATGAACTTCTGGATGTTCCTGCCAATGATGAAGGAGATGAAGACATCAGTGGGACCCAGTTTGTGTGTGAGACTGTGATTCGCTCTCTCACTCTTGAGGAGGAACCAGAGCGCAAGCCTCAGCGCAGGACTCGGCTCAACATGAGGAGACATGACGGTGAGCTTCCGTCTGTTGTATTAGTGCTCGCAGAACTCAGAGCTTTGTTTATTTATCAAATACATATTTTAGAGGCTACTATCATTTCGCTAATTTGGCTTCTAATTATTTTACAGTTCATGATGCTGCTCGCTTTCAAGAGAGATCATTACTGGTGAAGAACGACAGACCTTTGGCAATCATAAACAGGCCTGAGGCTCCACTCCCAGTGCCAAAGCCAGTTATAACAGAGGAGCCCATCATGCCAGGTTTGCATGTTCTTCCTTCGTTGTTTTTTTTTTTTTTTTTTTATGCCACATGCTTAGACATACTGAAATTACAACAGTTACTACGAAAGCAGTGTGCCCTTCCGCTTGGGCTTGCTAATACTAAACATGCCTTTTCTGCTTGAGCTCTTCCTTCTTTCAATTTACTCTCGGCTGTTTTCACAGTCTTTTCAGAAGCATTGATTGGCTCAAATGAAAACCTCTATACCGACCCAGCTGCACAGGATGAGAATGAAGAGGAAGTGGAACATAAGGGACATGAAAATGATCAAGAAAAAGAGGAAGAGGCAGGAGAGTGGGATGAGGTGAGCAGCCAGGTGTCCTCTGCCTCATCAGAGGACTACATTGTCATCCTGCCTGACTGCTTCGATACTTCCAGGCCCCTGGGAGAATCGATGTATAGCTCAGCAATGTCCCAGCCCGCAGTCCCTCTTGCCAACGAGGCACCGCAAATCCAGAGTAAGGCTGATGGAGAAAATGAGGAGCCCATACCTGTTCCAGCGCTTCAAAACAGCCTGAACCGGATGCTTTGCACCTCTCAGATACTGAACACTCCTCCTCTAATTCCAGAGATGGTACCTCCACCCATAGCTCTTTCACCTCCCCCATCTCTTCGAACCCACAGGTTAAAAAATATTCAGAGATATTCATAAATAATCCACAAATTATTTTTAAACTAATGAATAAGCTACAGTGAATGCAATGTATTATTATGCACCGCCTTTCATTTGTTTTAATTACTTCATGTTTCTTTTGCAGATCAGTGAGATCTCATGATCTTGAATCAGGACCAGGGGCCTCTGAAGACAACACCTCATGTCAACCTGACGATGACTCAAGTGGTGAGTTTCCACATCAGCAAGACTCAGTGTCAGTTGTGTGAGAAAATGAAAAGTATAGGCTAAATAAAACTTAGGTTAAGGTTTTTCGACTGTTAGCATCATGCAGTGTTATAATTTTGGCTGAAAATGATTATTGTCTGAATAAATAACTAACTAAATATAAACATACATTCCAATTATTATTATTATTATTATTATTGTTATTTTTTATTTTGTTTTGGTGTGTGTGCAATTATTGCTTTTAAAGTAGTGTCAAGTATTTTTAGGTTAAATGTTTTTAAAGTATGGAGATTTCTTTTAAGGTATGAAGAATTCACAAAGAAAAATCAATAAATACAATTTTATAATATATTCAGAGATGTAAAAATTATTATTTAAGTATTAAATATTTAATACTATTATAAAGGGCATTTCTGTACCTTGTTTTATTCAAATAGTCAGTAAGACTGTGTTTGACATTTTAACTAATTGTTATGAGGCTAAACTAGTTATGTAGCTTTGAGCCATTTAAAAAAATGTGTGAGAGAATTGCATATCTGTTCTTTGCCCTAGGTTGCAGATCAGTTCACTTAGAGGCCCCTGTTAGTGCCTTTGAGACCTGCGGCTCCCAGGATCTCAGGTATAACAATGCAGTGAAGTCATCCTTTTGAGCTGTTGTCTGCTTACATGCATTACAAGCATCACATTATAATATTTTATTTAGGATATATATATATATATATATATATATATACTCTAAAAGTTTTTTATTTTTAAATGCACCTTTTTTAAGTGGAAAGCTTGAATGCAGCAGAAAAGGAAGTAGCTCTGCAGACAGTGTTTCCTGTGGTTGACCACAGCTGTTTTCTTTGTTGTCATAGTATGGTTAAAATAACACCTTTTTAAAAAACTGTAAATATGCACACCATTAAGCACAGTTAAGTTGAGTTATGCTTGTTTGCGTAGTTGTTTCTTTTTTAATTTTGTTTCATGGCGGTTTCATGAATCTCTCTAGTACTTGTTTTTGGCACGCTATTATTATGACACGACCTTATGTTCCTGTTTTTATTCTTCTGCAGGGCACGTCACGGTGGTCTGACAGAGGGGCTGGTGAAGGGAGCTCTCTCTGTGGCTGCCTCTGCTTATAAAGCACTCTTTACAGGCCAGAGCACACCTGCACAGGTGAGTGAATCTTTTTTTTTTTCTCCTCAGTGCATGATATACTAGAGAAAAGCATAAACAGCCACCATATAGTGACTTTCTTTCTATTACAATACCATTCAAAAAATAGTTTTTCGGAAATATGTTTTTATGCTCAGCAAGGCTTTATTTGATCAAAAATGAATGGAAAAACAGTAATATTGTGAAATATAATTACATTTATTCCTGTGAATTGTCAGCAGCCATTACTCCAGTTTTCATTGTCACACGATCCTTCGGAAATCATTCTAATATTTATCCTGTGTTTTACTACATACTAACTTTGGTTTGGTTGTTTTTCAGCGGCCTGCTGTTGACCCAGCCTGCGAGGATGCCTCCATGATGGCTGTATTGCAGGAGATGGGTTTCAGCAACCAGCCCCTCAATCAAAGGTTGCTGAGGAAGCATCACTACAATTTGCTTGATGTGGTCAACGAGCTGGTGCAGTTGACCGACAGCGAATGGCACATCTCTAGACATTAGGAAGTACCGAGCAACCTCAATAAAGTGTAAGAATTGTAAATGATTTCATCGTGTTGCAGCATTTTGTCAGAACGGGAGTAAGGTGATGATGAAATGATCTCTGATGTTGTTTTGTTAGAGAGATAGTTTGGACTCTCAGAAAAGAGAACCGTATCGCTATAACTGACCATAGCTGCAATGATGCAATTACTTGATTGTAAAATTTTAGTTTAATGTTTATATAGGACATTATGAATGGGGAAACAACAAAAGGTTTATTAGGCAATCTTAATGCTTTCTTTATTCAGTGTGTGTGTCCTACTAACACGTATAGACTGTTGTTAGCTAGGCTTCAGGTATCTTTTGTACTGCTTGATTAGATAAGAGGATAAATTTGAGACAATGCCCAGAGGGTTTTGGTTTGTTTGAGCACTTTTGCCTCTCAGAGGAAAGAGATAAATAGAAAAGCCTGTATTGATTTTGTTATTTGTCACAGTGACCTCTATATTTGTATATCTTATTTTAAATCACACTAATTCATGTCACACTAAGGCATTGGGCTGACAAACTTATAGGAATGTGCAATGAGTGTTTTAGTCATGCTTAACACAACCAGTGATATGATTGGTCACGAGTTTTTGCTAGGCACCAATTTTGGACATCTTCATGTGCAATGTATTACAATGACCCGAAGGCTTATAAACATGGCTTTTTGTGTCCAACACAGTGAATAAAAAGCATTCCATTATCATTTCTGTGTGGTTGAGTTATTTTTATTGCATCAGCACGAATCTTCTTGTTATTGTAAAAATCACCCCGGTCAGCAAAACTTGTTTGGTTAATGTACACGCATCTGACTTGCTGAAACAATGGAATGTTTTAAAGGTTAAAATAGTTACTCCTTTAGCCTGCTTCCTCCTGTGACACAGGAACTGAGCACGGATTTCACAACCCCCAAGATTTAGTTTTTGGTATTTCTGTTGGTTGTAAAATGATAGCAAAAAAGAGAGAATGTCTATACTTGATTCCAAGAACCCTAGTGCATATACTCTGTATATTGTATGTTGTACTGCAAGAAGAATATCTAATAGAATATCTAATTCCAACACTAATTCCAATGTATGCAACTCCCTGAAAAAAAAATACTGTAGTCTTTACAGATTGTTCATAAACACGCAGTATCGATTATGAACAGCAGATGGCGACACTAAACAGCTGAAGAGATCAAAGAGGGAAGTAGCTAGCTGCGTATTCGAAGAAGTTCACACACGAGTCTTAAAGGAAAGTTGCGCCTGGTATTTTCAATAACTTACGAAACAAATGATATTAGTCTTCGGGAAAGAGTAAATCGAGATATCAAACAAGAATGTTTCTATAAATTCACGGTAGGTGGAAAAATGCTTTTTGGAGATTTGACAAACGCATTTAGTAATGTTATGACACGAGAAGATCATGACGTTGAATAAGGAAAGTGGCATTAATTCGCCCAGTCTTTTGTGATTTGTAACAGTCAAACCGGTCCGACATTGTGAGGTGGAGTGTGTACATGTATCTCTTAAAATGGTGTACGTTTTACATATTAAAACGTATAAGTGTTGTCTTCCTAGACGCGCTTGGAGTCAGCTTGAATTGTCACAAATGCTGTGTAGGTGGGCAGCTCACTTCATCTACTGTTTTGCAGCTTGAGGAAATAAGTTGGCTTACTCTAAATAAGTGTAACATTTCATGGCATTTACTGTACAGACATCTTTAACTATCACAGTCGTTATTGTTTGTAATTTAGGATTATGAACCATTTCTCTGCACTCTTCAATGCCACTTTAATTCCATTATAAACGTATGTAAATTGAGAACATATTGACCTACATAAACATTAAAATATGTAAAAATATAAATATTCTAAAGGTTTGTACAAGGTCTTTGATCTTTTTTTTTTTTTTTTTACTGTAGTTTTACAATGTGACCTACAGTGGATGTTCTGGAGATGGTTTGGTTAATTACTGTAATGTATAACTAGAACAATACAGTCGCTTTTACCCTAACCTTAAGTGAAAGACTTTCTTTGCAGTTACTTACCTACAACAGATAGACCTTAGTGAAGCTCTCTTACTGTTTATCGTAGAGGTCTTTAGTTTTGACCCTTCATCTTCTGGAAATACAACATTATGTCCAAGAATATAAATGGAGAGAAGCGAAGGCTTTCTAAGTGGTTGGACTATGGCAGCATCAATGGAGAAGGACAGACGGATCCATGTCCAACCTGCCAGGGCACAGGACGCATCCCGAGAGGCAAGTTTCAGTGATTCTGTTGACATTTGAGTACCTGTATTTACTTATTTTCTTGTAATTGGTTGCAAATAACATTTAATTCGTAGTTTCTGCTTTTAAAGATACTCACTCTTATCCTGTCCATCTTGTCTTGACATCTTCAGGTCAGGAAAACCAACTTCTGGCAGTCATTCCTTGCAGCGACCAAAGGCTGAAACCTCCCCATACGTCAGTATCACTATGACAAATAGACTATGCTTTTTTTTTAATGTCAGTTTTTTTCTTAAAACTGATGTACAACATGGTTTTATGTTCCACAGGATACTGTATGTGTTTATATCAGTGGGGCTTTGCCTCTTGATCTGCTCCCTGATCCTGTTTTTCCTCTACCCTCGGAGTATGGATATGTCATCTGTAGAACTAAAGTCATCTATGGTCTATTTCACTCCAGATAGTGTAAAAATTGTGATCACGGTAAGCGAGTCTAAAGGACACACTAAGATTTGCCTGATGAATTGCAGTGTATTTATTTTGGTATTAATCTTGTAATCCTCCATATTATCCATTCTTCAGAACGAAATGAACCTTACCAACCAGAACTATGTCAGTATCAGAGCTGATAATCTTGTTGTACAATCATTCATTTACGAGACTGTGGTAGGCAACAACAAGCTTCCCAATGTCACCATACTGCCTCCTCGATCCCAGAAAACGGTAAAACTTTATGCAGTCATAAAGCATTTTTCTATTTTCTCAAATGCATTACACAAGGCAACTTAAGTCTAGGGATGAAAATGTTCAATCAAAACAAATCTAAAATAAAGATGTCTTTCATCTTTCAGATTACATTTATAGCTGACATTGGTATTGATGACCCTGGCCTTAAGTAAGTCATACTTCAATATCTATGTCTTATCAGTAAGGTATTTTAATCATTATGTACTGTTTTCCATTATAATCCCATTGTATATGACATCATGTGAACTCTCAAATACACATAATATACTAAAAAACTTTTTTTAATGTCTGTTCCTTTTACAGTAATTACTGCAAGTCACGTTCCATTAAGATTCACACAGTTTTCTTGCATTTGCAGTAAGTATTCATCTTTATCTTATCAAAGTATTATTTTACGAAATCTGTTAGCATGCTATTTGACCGAATCACTGACCACCGGTCATCATTTGTTGAGAATTTATTCAACAAAAGATCTGTATTTCTATCCACATGTAATGTTAAATTATGTTTGACAAAACTGTCAACAGATATTTTACATTGGCATATTACAGCTAAACAGTCTATATTCCATGTAAAGTTACATATTTAAATAGATAATATCTAGTCACTAGATTTGTTGAATCTTACTGATACATTAAAGGAACAGAACAGATTATACAAGTTTACATTTAGCCACTGCAGTCGGTCTAAAGAAATATGCAGCAATGTTCATCTTGGCATGACATGCTTATAATCATTACTGACATAATAGCTTAAGCTTGTCAGTGTTGGTTCTCAAGCAGGGGGCTGAAGACCACTAGGGGGCCTTATTGTTATTGATACAAGTTATTGTATCACGTACCATGAAATTTTCTCTAGAGATAAATTTTTGTTTCAAGTATCTGTCTAAGCTGAAATAATGAGGTTTTTGTAAAAATCCTTACAAATCAAATTCCCCTGACTGTCAGTCATGTGAACTGTGTGCACTTTGGTTTATATTGAATTTGTATTGGTTATAAAGTGCATGACTACACACCCATAGTAAAATATATAAGCTACTGTTCAAATTGGGGTCAGTTTAAAGCCACTTCTGTCCAATTTATTCATGTGATGGCAAAATGTGATGATCCTTCAGAAATAATTCTAACATGCTAATTTGATGCTGATATTATTTCAAGTAAAATTGATTGTGTTCTCCACAGACTGACTATCAAAGTCTCCTACCTGTCCCATACAGAGCAGATGTCTACAGATGCCTATGAGTATATTGATTGTGGAGTGAATTCAACTACGCCTCATCATTTCCCTCTGCTTTAAGCCAAAACTTTTGCCAATGTATGGCCATGAATACTGATGTTATAAAAATCAGAATAGGCTGCTTTCGAAAAAAGATTTTATGTCATAGTTTACTAGTTCACTTTGAATAGAATGACATCACCATATATATAATGAATGTAAATATCACTGGAACCATAAATGTGCGTTCTTAACGTAGACCACCTTTCTTGTATGCTGATTTGTGTTTACATTATATAAATGTGTTTTAAAATTTGCACAACATGAAATTGCACATTAAATGACCTGCATTTTATTTGTTGAGAATTCTTGAGCAAATCCATCCAGAACTCTTAGACACCCGGTTCTGTTTTAATTAGGATTATATTAAACCCAACAATAAAGTCTAGTTTTCGATGAAATAAACTTTGATACTGGAGTTGGTGCTATCCAGTAGTCTGGCCTTCATCTTCACCATTGCTGAGAATACTGCAGAGACTAGAGCAAAAGAAGCACACATGTAGATGCTGCTTTTTCTGCATTTTCTCCACATTATAAGCCCCTTAATTATTCACTGTGATATTACACATTGCCATATAGTCAAAATAGTAAAATATTTAAATAGATAATTCTTACCACTGGAATTGTTGAATAAATGGGTTAAACATTTAAATTAAGCTATTGCAATCTCTCTTAATATTATGCAGTGATGTACTCACTGTGTATCTTTTGTTCATCTTGGCATGACACTTGCAAATGCATTGCTTGTCAGCCTCTAAAGAACATAAATATGTTTACACTGGTTAGAATTACATATTTTTTAATCATTCAAATTCAGTGACCTCTAAAGTGTTCTCCGTGATATGTGTTGACCTGTTATTTTGAGCAGCTTTACCTAGAAAGTCCTCACCGGACCCTGCGGGTTTACAGGGTGTCACAGGTGCCGTAGACTCTTCTTGCTTTTTATCTTGGTTGCCTGCCTAAAAAAAGCAATAAAAATCTATGTTATATATATGAAATATATTAAAATTTAATAAATATATACAGTTAGGATTTCTAACATGGGCACCTGCATAACTCTAGCAGATAATCTGCGGTCCAGCACCTGCTGACGGCGACGGGCCTCCCAGTGCATGGCTGACATGTTACACCACCCGCTGGCCTGTAAGAGAGACCAAGTCAATGTGGAGTAACCTGAGACCATTTCCTGATTAATGAAATTCAAACCCAGATGCTGAGATGTTTCCTTTGTCCTGACACTCATAAAGAAATAAACACAGAACTGATTTCTTAGCTGCTCATAAATGTTTACACTACAGGTCAGAATTAACATAGGCAGGTGCCTATATGCAATAAGGTTATACAAACCATTCATAATGTAACACTGACGTTTTAGAATTGTAGTGTAACATTTATTAGTCCTGTCCTGTGCCATCTAATGCAAGCCTGATACCGTTACAACACATGTATGTAACAGACAAAGTAAAGACATGCAACAGTTCTAATTCATGACAAACTACACTAAATAATACAAGTTCTTAATAAAATGGCAAGAAAAGCTCATTTCAAGAGCAGTGGACAGAATTTACCAAGTTCTGCAGATCGACACCGACCTCTGCGTCCTTCTTGGACGGCTTTGCTGGTTTCCAAGCAACGTTCAGTAATTGCTCGCAACGTGCTGACGCAACACAGCCCAACTGTAGCGTCATTTCATTGTTTATTACTAGTATTTTAAATGACAAACATTCATAAAACATTTTTAAAATTAGCAGAGTTGATTGAAACCTGTAACAGCTTCTAATTTCCATTTAGTTCATAGCCTTTTAACTGTGTTAAATTATTTAACTTCAGTTAGTTGGCTATAAAAATACACAGAACGTCTTTAAAGTATGTTTCTGTAATGTGTAAATCTTTTAAAACGTGATTTTTGGCTTTTTTTTTAAATTCATATAGCATTAGCGCATTATGACAACTACTGCAGTTGCTACTGAAACGGTAAACATCACTGCAACTGATATGCACTTTAATTATATTATAAATCACAAAGTGTTTTTAAATCTATAAAAACGTGCTTTTGGACTTCTGCACACGCACTTTCTGATGTACACAGCATAAAGCGTTTTAGCGCTTTGTGACAAACTTCACTGCAAAAGCCCAAACTTTTTTCGCACTCGGCATGCACAGACAAAACAACATACAAGATCTGCTAGTTTCGATGCCTCCGGCTCGCCACAGAGAGGTGCTGTTCGGGCAGGAAACAAACGCGACTTGACATTGGATATCTCGCCGGTACAGAGCGGTACAGGACGGTACGGACGCCGAGCGATCTAACGCTAGAGGGAGTAGCGAGGGGCTCATCTGACGTCACATGCGGGGATTGTTGTTCTGGATCTTGTGAGCTCAGCTCCACTTTCATCTCTGAGGTCACTGGTATCGGAGGGAAGAGGGACTCGGGAAAAATGGTCATTGTTTTGGGTCATTTGGATAACTGGTCGCCTAAGTTTTTAAAGTGAGAGATGGAAACGATGCAGGTTACAAGATAAACACCTATTAGGTAAGTAATGTAACGTTAAATGTTCACATCATTTTACAAGCGAGGTTTTCGTTCTTGCTACACTGCGGTTTTCGTCCTCAAGTACCTGCTGAATTTACTCAACGAAGCTGTTTTTGGTTTTAACTCGCAGTCTGTAATCTTTTTCATGCTCTTCCAAGTTGTTTCTAATGCTCTAAGCGGTACCAGATATCATAGTTTTGACAGTTGTGATAATATTAGGCTACTATTAAATTTCCATTAAACTATATGCGTAAAATAAGTTGCAGTACAGAACATTATAATAGCTATGTTGAAATCTGATAAGACAGATCTAATGTTGGTAGTCTCTCTCATAAACGGGTAAAATAAATATAAGATTAAATGGTCTATCTTTTTAGATATCTGATTGTGCTTAGACTGTTAAGAGGATTTGGTGCTGCAAATAAGCATAAGAGCAACCTCTAGTCTACAGTTACAGACAGTCTTTACTTACAAATAAATTATTATTATTATTATTTTAATTTGAGCCTTTAAGTGAGTTACAGTTAATATGACACCAAAGCCTTTTTGCTTATTTTAAAAATATTTTTTTCATCATATATAACTAAATACTTTTTGTCTGCTTTTGCTGTAAGGCAAATCTGGTTAAGTTGTAAATAACTTCCATATCTGTGATGATAATCAGCTTTTGTTTTGTCTTTAATTAGGTTCCACACGGTGCCTCCGATCTTACAGCACCTCTGTCTGTCTGCAGTACCTTTGAAGTAGGTGCAAATGCCAAACACTTAGAGAAATCTACTTCTCCTTACAAGAGGGTGCGAAAAAACCAAGTTGCCATGGGAAACCAGCTGACGGAGATTGCCCCCAATACACCGTTCCTGCCTAACTTCCAGTCTCTCCATGTTGTGGTCATTGGTTTGGACTCTGCAGGCAAAACTTCGCTTCTCTACAGACTGAAGCTGAAGGAATTTGTTGAAACTATCCCAACCAAGGGATTTAACACTGAGAAGATTAAAGTTCCTGTGGGAAATGGCCGTGCCATTACCTTACAGGTGTGGGATGTGGGTGGTCAGGAGAAGCTTCGGCCTTTGTGGAAGTCCTACACGCGGCGCACGGACGGCATGGTCTTTGTAGTGGACTCCACAGAGGTGGAGCGCATGGAGGAGGCTAAGGTGGAGCTGCACAAGATCACACGCACGTCAGAGAACCAAGGAGTGCCAGTGTTGGTGTTGGCTAACAAACAGGACCTTCCAGTTGCGCTGCCTGTTTCTGACGTGGAGAAGGTTTTGGCAGTACATGAACTGAGTGCCTCCACCCTGCACCATGTGCAAGGATGCAGTGCGGTTGACGGGCAGGGGTTGCAGCCGGGTTTGGAAAAACTATATGAAATGATCCTCAAACGAAAGAAAATGGTGAAGCACAGCAAGAAAAAAAGATGAGCTGAACAGGACAGCATACTTGAGAAGCTCCTCGGTTGTAGGATTTTGCATCGAATCCCTAAATGAAGGAAATGCTCCAGATGGCCCAGTGGTCAGGAGAAAACAGATTTGACCTTTATGTGTCACACAGTATTGAACTGCTTTCTTCCATGCCTAGTAATTGCTGTGCAGCTCCCCTTTGTAATCAAGGAAAATGTGATAGCATTGATAGGCTGTAGTTTCAGCAGAATTTAAGCCTACGTCCTTGCCTTTTTTTTTTTTTTCATTTTTCAAACAAGAAAGAGACTAAATTATAGCTTGGCAGCATTTTCAAGAGACTTCAGACATTTTTTCCACAAATGTTAAGTTGATTGCCAGTGCCGATATAATAAAAGGCCATATAAATGTTCACGCTATGCTAGTTGTGAAACTGAAGTCTTAAGCGAGTCACTGAGATTCACTCTTCACAGTTTTGTTTTTACATGCTGTAAATAGTTTTTGTATTATGCTGTAGAATTAATAAATTATAGACTGCTTTGACACAGTCAGTGTTTCAGAAGCCATATCTTTTATACCTGAGGCTGAATGGTATTTGCTGATATGATAATCATATTAATGACAGTTTATTTGATGTTAACTGATCCTGCTCTGTATGTGCTGCAAGCCTTAACAACATAAAATCACACTAATATGCATGACATAAGGTTTTCATTCGCTGCGATGAAACAGAAAACGGCCCCTATTAAACTATTAATAGAGCAGGCACTCATGATGATGTCATCTGTGTTCAGGGAGAGCATCCCACAGGAAATGCATCGATGCTGAAAGAACATTGTTTGATGTAACCTTGGTGTTCGGAAGCTGAGCCTAGACATGGGCGGAAGCAACATTATATCACATTTGCTGACACAATATACAAGATTTATTAAACAACCAAAGTGAGATGCATGTAAATAGAGACAAAGGCACACGAAACTGAACATTTTTAATACTGAGGAAGCAAATCTAGTTATTTTTGGGGGGGTTTTATGAGAGCAAATGGTTTTTGAATCTCTACCCCCACCAGACAAATCTATTTACTTTACTATCAACTTCCCAGTGAAGCAGCTGCTTTGCTCTGATTGGATTAATTGGTGCTCTGGTCTTTATTGCATGAGGAGATCGAAACAGGGCTGATTTATGAGATCACTGAATGTGGTAACTTAATAAGAATTCTTGGCCTCTGGCAGGATGATATGTAACTTGGCATTTTGATAATTCCTTTAGGATTAAAATATATAACTTGTGTGTTTTTCTAAACATTACATTTCAGTCACAGTGTCTACTTTTCCAAACAATGGACTAAAATAGACTGAAATTCATCCATCAATATCCAATATGCATCTGCTGTGCTGAAAGGGACACCACCAAGTTAAATGTTAAAGATTTCATTGATCTCAGTGGTCTACACCCTGCCTCCACCTCAGAAAACAGATGCTTGTCACGGTTTCTGATCCACGATCTCTGGTCGTCAATACACCACGAGTATCACATGGGTGGAGCTCTGAAGACGAAGCCAAATGTTGTGGCAGACCTGGTTTCAGTGGCATTTCGCCTAACTGGTTCTCTCAATGTTATCTTAAGAATGAGGCTAGTCACCCTGCTGAGCTGGTTAATTAAGAAGTGGCACTGTCCTCTTAAGCTGAAGACAAACAGTAATCCTCTCTGAGAAGATTTGGTTATGTAAATGTTTGTCTAAATATTTTACTACAATGAAGTGGATTTGTTAAAAAAAAATAAAAAAATGTAGGCTTAGATGTCCTTAAAAAGCATCAAGGCTCTGAAAAAGTCTTATGTAACAAAGAGCTGTTCCAAAGCTTTCTAAATTGTTCATGTCTCCTCCGGTCAGCCGTGCATGATGTCATATTGGGTGAGATGAGCCGTCGTTGATAATGCACTACTAGTACACCACTAAACAAGCCCTGTGGAGTATTTCCATGCTCGCGCTTCCAGCCTCACCCAAACTATTAAGCCTTTAACTTTACACTCAACATTTATCTTTTGAGTAAATACGCTCCAGACCTTCATGCTGGAATTTTATCAGTGCAGCAGATAACTCAAAGGCTGTTTCATGTGGCTTTGTAAGCAATGTTCAAATTACCAAAATTACCAAAGCTTCCGGGTGCCCATTATTAGGAAGAAAAACAAAAACAGGGAAATGTTAAGAAGGCATACCAAAAAAAAAGATGTTTATTTACAGTGATGCCCATTATAATCTGATCAGCTCTTACAATACAATACAATACAATACAATCAGCTGTTTAAACCACTGTTAGGGTTATTAAACTGTGGATCATGTGTAAACAAAAAAAAAAAAAAAATATATATATATAAAAATAACAGAACATTTTCCCCCTAAATTTACCTGTTATAAAAAGCAAACAACAACTTGCAGATATGTTTTTGTTTTTAAATGTATTGGAAATATCTCCTAATTTATTTAAAGAAGGTAATACCTATTACCAGTGGTTTAGCAAACAATATTAAGCAGCACATCTGTTTTCAACGATTTCAATGATTTCTGAAAGATCATGCATGTGACAATTTTAAAATAAGAGTAATGGCAGCTGAAAATTTAGATTTGACATCACAAGAATAAATTACATTTTAAAATATATAAACATTTTAAATTGTTATTTTAAATTCTAATAATATTCAACAATATTACTCTTTTTACTGTATTTTTAAGCAGCTTTGGTGAGCTAAATATCTTACTCACCCCAAAACCTTTAAATGGCAGTGTATATTTGTGGTGTAGAGTACTGTACGTAAATATTTTAATTGTGGTTATTAATAACTAAATACCTAGGGGGTATGGCCCCCTCTTAACCCTCCACATAATTTGAGCACTATAAATACAGAGGCTTAGACAGCATTTGAAATAAAACATGTCAAGTAATGATCCTTTGAAAACAACCCCTTTTTTCAGATCTGTCCCAACAGTTTGTCAATATGAAAAATCATTATTTAAGCACATCCCGTGACTATTGTGTCTAACGCCCTAAGGATCTGGATGTTGGTGAAATGATCCGTTGGCGTGTTTTTGACACGGACCCAAGTAAGGCAGGGGAGCCTGTAGGATTACGAAAGGATTAAGAAGGGGGAATCACAAGATGGCAGGTGCATGCTACAAACACAGTGCTTCCAGTCACTGTACAACCATTTATTCAAATTTAGAATGGAAATAGCTCTCTAAATTTAATTTACATACAAAACAACACCAATACTTACAGTTTCCATTATTATGCAGCAGCTGCGAAAAGCACTCTATTTTTAAATCTGGTCTAGATCAGAGGACAATAACATCAAAAGCTGCCATTCTGGGATGCAATTTTGGCCTCATTCTGGCTGTAATTTCACACATCACAAAAAAAGTGCACATAGGTGCTCGGGGAGCCCTTTTTGTGGAATAGCTGGCAAATCAAATGGCCCAGACGTTCTTATTTGTCACCTCAGCAACTGTGAGCGTGTAACCATGGGTGACCTCGGAGAGCTGCGCAGGACCTTTTAATTGCCTTTGTGACTGGGTATGTATTTCATGCGGGGGTGACAGAGGGGGCAGAGAGGGATATAGAGTATTAATGGCTACTGTGTCTCTTAAGATCTCCAAAACTCTTTATTGCTAAATGCAATATTGTCTTGAAGACACCTCACGGGTCTGGAAGAGTTTCAATGCAGTATGATTGTAAGACCGCCTCTCACACTGGGGGATGCGAATGTGTTTATCGTTTAACCGTTGTTGTCAGGAGGCGGGGATCTCTCTAGCCAGCACTATTTTCCACAGGCTCATAAAGCTGCCACTGGGACTGAGATGAGAAAGCATCCTGGGGAGTGGGATTGCCGAGAACCGAGTACAGTCCCAGGGCAAGATAGCGTGGGTCATAAATCTATACCCCAGCTCAAGAGGCTTGCTGAGGAGCACACAGCTTCACTCTTTGGAGGCTGAAGAAAACACTTTGAAACAGCAATCTATGATCTGTAATCGACTGGAATTTTAGTAGCTTTTCTTCACAACTAAAACTGAGTTTGTTAAGTAAAAATCTCCCTTTTTGGGTGGTTAAACGTCATGGGTGATCTTCCCAATATCTAGGAAATGTTATTTATGTGCTCAGCATGCAGCATGGTTCTTAGTTGCCTGGTTTTGTGAGTGTGATTCATTAGATGAGAGGCCCCGCTAGAATTATTGCCTTGTGTTCATACTCTTTGTGTCTCTTTACTGTAAAATCCTAGACATGTTAATCCTAAATATTGGAAAAGCACATGTTTGATAATGCTGGTGTGGTGCACTGGGATGCTTAAGCAGCCTTCATTCAAATCCAGGCAGGAAAAATGTTTTTATGTGTTCATCAAGCGTATTTTCTCTGCGGTCTAGCGATCCTGTACCAGGATTACCCCAGTATCCCATCTGGCCAGACAGCTCTTGAGGATTAATGCAGCAATATCTGATCCACTGCTAACTCAACAGCTGATTTATGTATTGCAGTGTTGTGGTTGTTAAGAGCGATTGAGAATTGATCTGCCACTCTTTTGGTATATTGAAAATCCTGGAACGTAAACACTGAAATTAACAAAAAGTTTTAGAATCTTGAAAAAATATAAAGAAAGAACTGATTCATGTATTTCAGAGTGAGATCAGATGCAGAACAGGTTTTATAAGCATGCATGATTTGTAACAAACTGTACAACCCATGGCTCTTCTGCAAGATGGGGTCAATAAGTTCTTCTACTTTCATTAAGTTAATGTACGAGACTCAATTTTGACGACCACAGCACATAAAGCAAAATTCTCTGACTCAGCGTCTCTGAAGCTTCAGGTAGCTTCATTATCGTCTAGTGTTGCTTTAAACACCCCACAGCACTAATAAATGTAGCACATCAGCTCGTTGTATTTTGAAAATAGGATAGCATGATGAAAAAATAAATAATCCCCACCAATGTTATGTTTCGTTAACGGGTCACACACATGCATTCTTCCACTAATGTGGACAAAACACTACAAAAAGTGAGTTTCCTCTGATATTCAGTGGCATAACAACACAACTACTACAGACCAAACATACAGTCATAAGTGTATTTGAATTCCCAGATGAATGTCTCTTATGATCCAGGTTAATTTTTAATGAATCTAAAACATAAACTATGGCCAGTTTAGTTTGATTCCAAAACAAACCCCATTATTTTGAAAAACATTAACCAGTGTAGTCCAATTCCCAAATGAATTACTATAATGAGCTGAATCTTTTATTGTCCAATTCAAAACACACAGTGCAACCAGATTCCTGAAAAATGACTCTTGTGAACAAGTTTGTTCACTAAATCACACAGCGAGATAAGAATAGTCAAACAAGTGAGTCTATGAACTGGTTCTTTTAGGGAATCTAAAAATACACAGCGTGACCTGGGATGTTTCTAGACCCTTTTTACTGGGACACAAGCCCCACTGAAATACCGCTGTGCCCCAGTAAAATATATAAATCCTTGTCTGAGGATAGAGATTACCATACACTGACCTGATAATCACTTTTCCCTTATTATATTTTTGCAGTCATGTCAAATATCTATTACAGAGCCATGACATCATGGTGAAAAATGTATTATGGCCACAAATGAAGAATTTGTTCCCACAACTTAATTAACACATGTTCATCATGGCTTAACTAAATTGAGGGAATTAATGGATGAAAGATTGAATTAGCACAGCATGGCCACAATATACTTGCAATTAGGGAACAAATAAATAAACCACAGGAACATGTAATTTAATTACAAACAAGGTTTGGGCGCCAGGTAGAACGAATCCACCAATCAGAACTAAGGAAGTTCAGTTCAATATTTTAGGCCTGGGTAGCTCCAACCACCCGCTACACAAAGACACATGAACTGGTCAATAAAGAAGCAAACCATTCGTAAATTAGTGTGAAAACATGTTGACTGTATTAACAATAAACAAGTCCATTGTCACACACACCCAGATACAACAAATGAGGGGAAAAAGTGGTATCGATTATTTCAACAGTTCATAGGGGACAATCAAAAACCAAACGGTTATTCTCCACCAAACTTCAGCAAACCTGTCCAAATCAGACGGTCAAATAATGTCACAAACAAAAAAACTACAACCCAAACAGGCGTTACGTGACTTTGTGAATGTGTTTGTGTGTTGGGCGTGCGAGCGATTCAATGGTCTGTGTGTTTGTATTTATGGAGACGCAATTTTCTTTAAGAAATCGCAAAGAAGCATTCCTGCTGCACAAGGTCTACCATGCCGGTGATTTCGTTCCCTCCACTCTTTCTCGTTGGCCTTCATCTTACTCACTTCCGTTCACTATGTCACCTCCTGTCTCACCACGCCACTTCCTTTTTACCATATTGCTTGTGTACGGTGTACGGTTCATTTAGAAACCGTTACAAACACATTCTTACTTTGTGGTGATGATTTATTAATCTATTTTTTCCCCCACATCACGTGAAGGGCTCTGAAAAATAGTGTTTCTATAAGATGCTTAGACACTAGTGTACAGGTTTTTATATTTGATTGCACAAATGATTTACAAAACACTTTGTGCTGGCGTATTCTGCATTACAGTTGCAGATGCAGCAAAATTCATGTTTTTTTACCACACTATTACTTACCAACAGATCAAAATCTTTTATCATATCACTTCATCAGTATAGCCTGTCTACCCACACTCAGGGCTCTTCTTTCACCACCCACCGTTTGTTTTCTGATAGTAAAGCAGTTTTTAGTGTGGGTGGGTGATCTCACACTCCTCTGCACTGCCTTTAGCAGAATGCACACTGGTGCTGATGCCTTTGTTATACAGCAGGACACCCCTATGCTCCAGCATCTCATCGTCTAATTCGTTTAGTAAGCAGCCAACAGTACAGTATGCTAGATACAGTATTCTAGAGCCATTATTGCTCAACCAGCCATGGAGTATAGTGAGCGGGGTCACAGTGTGAGAGAAAGGAACACACGTGTGAAGTGAAGCCCACGTGAGTGTGGGAGCTCATGTAGTAAACCGATTCACTTACTAACAAAAGAGGTCCTCTTCACTATAGAGAATAGAGAACATTGCTCTCGTCTTTATACAGACTCAGAAGGACTCTCATCTCTGATTTAGAATTAGAAATCCCATCAGTCTGTGATCATATGAAAAGCTCCCAGTTGTTCAGTAATTTAGTTTTATTCATTAATTTATTTATTCTTAATAATTCTTTTAACAATATTTTACGTTAATATTGTTTTTATTATTATTCATGTTATTTTTACCTGAATAGTTGTGGCGCTTGCAAAAACGTGTTTTACTCATTAATTCTTAATATATTAATTATTATAAATGTTATATTGCTTTAATATAATATTATTTATTTTATTTTATTTTTTAAAAGTTGTGGCACTTCCAACATTTATTCAATCATCATTTTTATATTTTACATTAATATTATTATTATTAATCTTACTGATTTAATATTATATAATTAATTGTATTCACTGAAAAGTATTTTGTTCATTCATCAGCTATATAACCAGGCAGTAAATGTGTCTAAAGCTAAATGCCAAATGCTCTGTGCACTTCTAAATGTAATTTAATTTTGTTATTGTCATTCTTGCAGTGCAAACACACTTTTAAATAATTCAAATGTTAATAATGTTTGTGTTTTACCTCATTTGAATACTTCCTATTTAATCAGGTGCTTTAACCACGCAGCCAGGATGTGCAAATAAATAACAATGCAAAGCAATCTAGTAAATTTCCTTCCATGGCTTCAGTGCAAACACACATACGAGGACCACAACACTGTTCTTTCATCAAAAGATAAACATGATTTAGGCCTTTTTTCAAAAACTGGACTTTTCACGCCACTCACACCCTTTAGTTTTGAAAACAACTGCGCTATTTAAGAAGCCATTCTCCCCTAGTGCGTGGCAGTGAAAACAGTTTTCATGCTGGCAGCTGGCAGGCTCTGCAGGTGAGAGTTCAGGTAGCTGTTAATCATGCTCTGTGTGTGGGTCAGCTTTGAGCCCAGGGCTGGAAGCCAAGCACGGTTCCTCTCATGATTGTTAAGAGGAACCCATGCAAAGCAGATTGGGTATTCACTCCACGGCCCCTAAATGAACACCTCGATAAAGACGCTTTTGTTTATCCCTGTTGCTACCCGGTCCATTGCAAGCTTCCCGGACAATTATTTTCTGGCTTGTGTTCGCTCGGTTGATTATTTTCTGAACCCATTCTTCCAGAGCGGTCATCAGCTCGAGTTCAGAGAGGTAAACAGACATCATTCTGTTCCAATCAGTGCTTAAGGATTTCAAAAACAAATTAATTCAAGACCTTAAATGCCCAACATGCTCACATATAATCCATGAATTATAACAGACATCTAAATGGCCTCAAAAATTTGTGGGAGATTCATAAAGAGCAGGCAGCCAGAGTTGACAGCATTACTTTTCCATTGCCTCATAAGTTAGCACTGAAGATCAGCAGACTCTTTGCTGTTACTGCTTAATACCATGTTTGGGGACAAACTCACTCATCTTCTTGGAACTAGCACTTAACTCAAGTAAGTAACAGGCATTTGCATAAACATCACTTGGGCTTGTTTGGAAAGGATCAGAATGTTTAAAGTTTAACCACAGGCAATGAAGACGCAAAAAACACATACTAACTTCAAAGCACACAAATGAGACTGTAAAATACATAATACAGAAAAGATTATCCCTTCATCAAAATTTGATCTCTAAAAATAGACAACAATGACTGCATGAATTTGACCACTTAAGATATGGAGGCTAAGCAATTCTAGACAATTCTCAATCATGTAAAAACACAAGTCAAGAGCTACAATTAATCTACCATAGCACTATGGCTATGAGGAGACCCGGGACGCAGCAAGTAAATGATGCAAATAATGAGATAAGCTAATGGTTTTGCAGGATTTTAAAGTTGGTAATTGCTAAAACAAACAGCAAAAGCTTTGATTCCGGTGTACTATTTGCACTCATTTCATTTCCGTCTCATTAAACCCACCGAGCCCCTATGAAAACTCACTAGTACTGCAAATGAGAAGTTTAATTTTTGCCCAGTGGCCAGTTCAGTTATTTTTTATAGTATATATGTAATAAAACCACAACCAATTATTAATTTAAACAATAATTGTTTGAAATTTTATTATAAATTATTCATTGGACACCAATGATGTCTTGCTCTTTTTCTGACTGTGATTTAAAAAAAAAAGTAAAATAAAAATAAAACTTAAGTAAGCAAAAGTTGTTGTTTTTTTTCATGAAGAACCTTCTACATCCAATGAACCTTTCCATTCTATAAAAGGTTCTTAAATAAAATGCTCTTCATATTTAGAAAAAATTATTACCTGTTCACTAAAAGGCTCTTTGGGAACCCAAAATATTTTTTTTCCCTGGCATCGCTGCAAAAAATTCTCTTTTGGATCTTATTTTTCAGAGTGAAGCTTAATGTCCACATAATATAACAGAAAATAACATTTTTAGCAGAAATGGATTCTGTTATCATTAGTTAACAATACTAAGTATAATAAATATAGCACATATACGCACTTCCATTAAACATGGCTATAATATTTCTCCTAAGTATTGTGCAATTCCAATGTGACAGCAATATGCAACATTATGACACACTGTTTAAGGAATGTGTTGAGTGCGGCACTCCCTGTCTCCTGCGTCCCACAATTCCCACTTTGCGATATGTGGGTCAGCATTAATGTATGCAGCACCTGAGCTAATTGGTGCAGCACAGAACCTGAAAGGACTCTGTAATCACAGAAAAAAGCAGCTCAGGCTATCAAAGTACAATCAGGACAAGCCATCCATTTCAATGTAGTAAGTGCGATGGGCTGCACAGATGGATAGTCAAACACAAAGTTGCTGTGATGCTGACAGTGTGAGGGGTGCCTGACGGCTTGCAATTTCAAGGCAGCAGTAGTCGAGGGGAACAAAGCTGTCAGAAAGGTGACTGTAAAGGACGATGGGGACTGTGAAGAGTTATGGATATTAAAAGCATAGATGTATGGCACAAGAAAAGAGAATAGAGAGAAAATGGATGTGATACAAAGCAGCAGTTCTGAAGCTTGCATCTCTGCTCCCCAGGCAGGTTCATACACTTTACTGCATTGCAGAGAAAAAAAAAGGGTGGTGTAGGGGGTTGGTTAACACACACACAACACACACACACACATGCGTACAAAACACACTCACCAGTACTTGCACAAACTCTCAAAAGCTTCACTTCTCCCTCTCCTCACTGATCAGCAAGATTATTCTTACGCTGAATTATTTAAAGAGTCAGGGATGGTGTTTTTCTTTAAAACAGTAGCCCTAAATAAAGAGATTTTGTGCAGTTTTTAGCACATGCTGACTGGGTGAAAGTGCACCTAACGGGCTAGAACTGATCTATACATTAAAATGAACTCATTTGCATGTAAATGCAAATTAGTGCATACATTTAAAGCTCTTGTAACACACAGATACGCTCAGGTATGACAGTGCTGTGGATGGGTAACCTCTACTGTCCACCTGTCTCAATAACTGAAGTCTGACCCTGATCTGTCCTCTGGAACCCGCTGTGGAGTACAGGGTAAAGCTAACCGCTGTTAGAAATCATGCCAGAGCCTATTTTGGCAGCAAACTTTTCATGTCCTCACTTGATCCTCCATTGCAAGGTTAAGTGATCACATGCTAGAGGGAGGCGATACGCCCTAAATAGATAATGGTAATCTCCTAATAGATAAAATCCCTCCATTGCCCCCTTCAAGTAAAAAAATAAATTGAGATGTAATGAGACTTGTACTTCTAATGTATTGAGAACTCAACACGTGCATTATGTTCTTCCGGACTGGTGTTGGATCCAAAAGTAATGTGAGGGTGGTCAGTCAGCCTACAGCAGGAGGAGGTGTTGTACTGTGTTTGTGTGTGGGTGGGTGGGTGGTTGAGTGGGTGTTTTTATTCAAACATAAATGTCAGTATTACAAACATAGGTGTCAGTTTTCACTATAACAATCTCACACAATGAATGCTGTTACCAACATTTTAACAGTTATAAACAGCATGCATTATATTTTCCCTTTCCATTTGTTTATTTATACAACAAATAATTTAGTTCCTTGCATTTGAACAGTGTTCCAACAGAGCTGTTTTATACTGTTTCTAACACTCCGTTTGTCTCTTTTTGTGCATTTATGACTGACTGTCAGTCTGTGTGTTAGTTGAGGGTATTTTTCAGGAACTCTTTCAAGTGTCCTTATTAGTAAATCATTGAATCATTCATTCAACCAATTAGTTCGCAACTGATGCTGTAAATCAACATGAAGGATGTAGTATGTCCAGATTTCATTCATACTACACACACATTCATACTGAACAATATTTTAACAGTTGTAAAGTCTTTAATCAAAAGAAGTACCTATCCAGACAGCATGGAATTTCAGACGTAATGACCCTTCACCAGTCATTGAATCATTCATTCAATCAATTTGTTCAATGACCATTTACAACATTTACAAACAAAGCTAATCATTAATTCATTCACTTAACTAATTTGACGAAAAATGCTTTATCGTTCAGGAAAAGAACACCACTACTGTGTTCTACTGTGACTTTTTCATTTGAATATAATGTCTAAAATTTGAGTTACTTAAAATGAACTTGTTTATGGAACTGTTGTGTAAAAGCAATACCACACAATCAGGCTGCAATCTTGTTACAATAACTTTTCACTTCTCAGAAACAGCTCAAGCCATCATTGCTAACTTAATTTCTAATTTGTAACAGTGTATCCAAAATCCGTGGCATAGGAAAGTAGTTCAACTCAAATGATTAGACAGACAGACATAAACAGATAGATAGAACAGTATACTCCCTAACAGTTTGATATAAAAGATCAGAGGCACACACACACACATAAACTCTCTCACCTCTTTAACACATACAGAAACACACACATAACACACATAAGCATCTCACTCAAGTGGAGCTCGTGTTTCCACCAAAGCATGCATGTGCGGGGGCTGAGGCCGTGGAGAGGCGTCGGTGCACTGCCTCCAGCTGACAGCCCCCTTCTGTCTGAGATCAAGGCCAGCTGAGTGCACAGTCATTTATTCTCACACAAAAACATGTGACATGTGCTTCTCAGAACTAGGTTTCAACTAATCTGCCCAGTAACAGTTTCAGTGTGCAGTGGAAGGAGCGAGCAGCGAGGAGAAGGGATAGTAGAAGAGGAGGAGGAGGAAACTACTAGGAAAACAATCCAGCAATAGCTAAAGATAGATCTGAGCTTCCAGGCACGCTAAGGCCTGGCACACTCAAGGTTGGTGAATGCACTGGGCCACGCAAACACACATGCGCACAAGCAGAGAGGAGCACAGATGAGAGGCCTACACAGTGGATAGAGGGAATAAGCAATGCTTGCTTTGGAATTCACATGGCCTTCAACATTCAGAACAGTGTTACTTTGCTATCAGTTTGTTTTTTAATATTCTGAATTTGTTTTTTTCATGTAATTCATCTTTAGTAATTTTGTGTTTTGGTCATTTTAGTTTTTGTTTTAGTAAAATGTTAATTAAAAAATAAAAGCAATTTTATTAATTTTTTTTCAATCAATTAATGAAAATAAAATAAAACTGAAACTAAAATAAAAATAACATAAGTTTAAGTTTTTATTTTTTTATTTCAGTTAATGTTTATTTTGTTTCAAGTAACAATTTTGAATGGTTTTAGTAAACTTTAATAACCTGCTTATTAATGCATTAACTAATAATAATTATAATATATAATTTTAACTATCATGAATAATCCATAATAATCTTTCTTCTATATGTCAAATGCAAATATATAAATATATTATAAATTTGATTCTTGGCTGAATCACATAATATTCAGCACATGTTGCTTGTAAAAAAAAAAATCACAGATGGTTATTAAGAAACAATATAGAGAGAAAATAACTCAAAACTGGATTCTGTCGTCAATTAAACCATTCCAAACCTTTACATTTCTTTCTTCTGTGGAGCACAAAAGGTTTTTTTCCACCCAAGTGTCATGAACATCCGCTCAGACGGACTGTCACGTGTACAGTTCATATGCCAAGCTGTGGTTTTGGACAGGCCCATCATACTGACCACTGTTTAAAAAGGAATGAAATTATGAGAAACACCACATTACTCTAGCTCCATTTTGAATAGCATTTTCACAGGACTTGGCTTTGGCGCCTTAACGCACTACATTTGCAAAGGCTTTAGATAGAACTGAACTTGTGCTGAACTCCCATGAATGAACTCTTTTAAATCGAGACTCTGGAGTAATAAGTTCAAGGGGTCTGAGTTAGTTTTATTTATTTGTTGTTGTGTCCAGCCAATAATCTTTCCATTGAGACACACTAAGCCACTCGGAGACGTTAGATAAGGTAATATGGTCTTGCCCCTTTGGCTAACCTAATAAAGCCTAACCTCTTTCCGACAGGCCTATTACACCAGTCTAGCCTCGTTCTTAGGTGTGACATCCTGTATTCCTCTTTATAAAGGGTGTTGCAGTCTGAAAGCTGTAGCTCTTTTGAACCTTTTTATTTAAAGCAACAAAATCTAGGCTCTCTCTTCTCTAAAACAGCAGCGAGTTATTTTCTGAAACATACTATTTGGTGTCAAACAATGTATAATTACAGCTTACAAGTTTTTAACTCGCATAAGATAATTGTAGCCTTATTTCAACCCTGTGCTTACAAGCACTGACTCCTCATGTGACAGAACAGTCACAATTTGGATTCAAAGATACAGTTTGCTCAGAAAAACAAAGTCCTCTCAGAGAATGAAAACAAGTGCAGCCTTCAAATTACATAAGCGGGCTGAAGAACAGCCACCAGGGTCTGTGTTCAGGGCCAGTTACATACTGAACTCATGATGTGGAAAACAGTACTCTACTGAGCACTGTTTCATGGCACGGATCAAAAAAGGAAGAGAGAGATGACAACACTTCTACAGAGTCTTTCTGTTTGTTTGATTCCACTAATACAGTTTTTAAAGGAAAAACATGTTTAATTATCCTATAGGCATAAAACACACATGCATAGAATACTGAATAATGCAATAACTAAATTATAACTCACTCGCAAAACTGAAGTTGATCCACTGATGTCACATGAACTTTTTACCGGTGTTTTTACTATCTGGATCTGGGATCATTTCAGTTGTATTGCTGTCTATGGAGGGACAGATAACTCTCTGATATCATCAAAAATATCTTAATTTGTGTTTCGAAGATGAACGAAGGTCTTATGGGTTTGGAACGACATGAGGGTGAGTAATTCATGACAGAATTTTCATTTCTGGGTGAACTAACCCTTTTAGAAATTATTCTAAGATGCTGATTTGGTGAGCAATAAACATTTCTTATTATTATCATTGGTATGCAGAAACCGTGCAGAAATCATGCTGTTGCTTGAAAATGCAGAAACAGAAAGGAAAATAAACCTGTAGTTCACAACACAGTGTCTGTCACAGAAAGATGAAGATAAAAACTTTGACTTGAAGACCAAACAACTAAATAAATCTTACAAGAGAAATCAAACAAACAGAAGATGCTCAAACACTATTATTTGATTTTATTTTTTATATATTAAAAAAAAAGGTTAAAAAAAGCCAGAGCCCTTTCAAAACCTGTATTCGAGAATTCTTTGATAAATCAAAAGAACAGCATTTATTTGAAAAGTGGAAAACTTTTACATTATAAATGTTTTACTGTTATTTTGATCAAATGAATGCATTCTTGCTGAAAAAAAGGTTAAATCTTAAAATGTAAATGTTTCAAGTTAAAATGTTAATTTGTTTAAAAAATGGAGACAATCCATTAGATATTAAATATCTGTGACCTAAACCCTAAAATATAAAGAAATCTTTGTAAATGTTTGACCATGAATGATCCGGTGTCAAAATTTTAGGATGTGGAGACACTCTGTGTGTCGTGTCTTGTTATTTAGGTTAGAAAATGTCCTGCTGTTTAGTTATGCACCAGTGGAGCAGGAGAGGGTAAGCGGTGGGTTCAATGAAAGTGCAGATCCACTTAGATTAAAATTACAAAGGAAAACATCATGTAACCACATGTACTGGGACACGCTAAATCTTCCACAGTGGTGTTATAAAAAAAATCTTGTTGTTTTAGATAGCATTGTCAGACATCGATAGGAACAGCTTAAACACATTTCTATCACGAAAAATGACCAAAATCTGAAAAACTGAATACATCTTTTCTTCACTGTCTCAAAATAAACATTATGATCCTCAGGTCTTATGCAGACGACTAGACAAAAAGACTAAGCTGCTGTGGAATACGATGACCTGATCTCAATGACAAACATGAGTGTCATGACCTCATTTCTCAAGTGTTAGATTCACTTTATACAGCCACCCACAATGAGCTCACAATGGTCAAGGAGCTCGGTTTGAGTGTGTCTCTGAAACTCTTGGTCTCTCTGAACACCTCTGCAAAGTCAGGCTCTATTTTATGCTGTCATGTCCAGAGTCTGCTCAGGTGCTTCAGCAAGCAGATGGTTAGATTATGCATGGCCCCCTATAGTGCAGTGCTGTCTCAGAGGGCTATATTGTCTTGAAGGTCATTAGTCAAATATTCTTCCAGAAGGATCTGATAGCAATGATAGCAAACGCTGAGAGAGTAATAATGCCAAGGTCACAATCAGAATGATCGCTGTGTTGTGCAGGTAATATGTATCTATGAAAATAACATGTTTAGATCTTGTCACAGCTGTGGTGACATCCTCGGTGGTTTAGTGCTCTTAAAAGCAAAAATGTAGAGCTGAGTGCCACCTACTGGCTGAAAAATGACACTCACTACTGCAGCAAGATTTTTCCTGAATCTTTGAATTGATCTCTTTAGGTCAAAGAAAATCAGGGCAGAATACACTTCTGAAGGAAACAATTAACTGTCTTTATCACTCTGCTGGTTCAAAACAGATATATATGTGCACACATCTCCATTGCTCAAACTAATGAGAATGCATATAGTCAAATTCCCTATGGATCTCTACAGAAACATGCTGATTTTATGGGGGCATGTTGTTCCCTAGGGTAATGTGAGTTGTGCCTCCTTGACAAACATAAAGACCTATGAATCCAAAATGTACAGCGCTTAAGTGTGTGTGTGTGTGTGTTATAATTAAGAATTATTGTAATAATTAATTTATATTTGCTAGTAATTTTATTTATACATTATATATTTCTTTTTATTTTAATATTACACGTTCAATAATAATTCATATTTAAATGTATTTATATTGTAATATTTATCAATTTAAATTTTCATTTTTAATAATAGAAACAATCTTTTTAATTTACAAAAAGAAACCATAAAATGTATAACTATATTATTTAACTACATAATATGCAATTATTTTTTATATTTGAAAGAACTTATATTTATTTTTACATTTATTAAGTGTGTTTTCTTTTCTTGTTAAAAACTACAAATGTACAAAATTATACGTTAACTATACATTACATATTGTTATATATTGTAAATAATTGTATATTGTAAATAAATATAACTGTATTTTGCATTTCTTTTAAAAATAACAGATTTACAGAATTACAAAAAAAAAAGAAGATTAGAACAAGCTCTGTTGAATGCATACTGAATGTTTGATATGTTGTCAGGGTCTCAGGTGGTTTAAATTGTTCCTGGATTAATTGGATGGACATCCAGAGTCCCAAGTTGTCAATAAAAGGACAATTTAACTGATGCAGTCCCTCCTCCAAGTCCATCTGACCCCAGATGCCTTCCTAAAATTCAAATTATGGCCTTAGAAAGATAAATCCTCACAAGCACTCAGTAAGAAATGTAAACAAGAGAAAAAAAAATCTTTTGATAGGCTTGTTGCTATGGAATTGAATGGCACCTCCTTGTATTGCTATGGCAACAGACAATGACTGCCTTTCAGTGTCAAATATTGTAATAGCATATCATCCACAGAGGGCAAAGTCACAGTGAGTAAGACACTTTGACTTACAAATAAAAAATGGTTCCCACAGTAACTTAAGCTAACTCCTCCAAAATATAAGACTAACAAGTCAGATTGATTGTATTTATGCAACTGTCGAACAGAAGCCACACCAGAGGTCAACTGTTATTGGACACAAGACCAGCTCTAATCACTCTTCTCTCATTGATCAGCTGTTCTCTCAAAGTCGTCAATTGGATTCTGTGAAATGCTTAGTCTCTTACATAAGACAGCTGGAATAAGGACACTACTGCTCGATTGACTTATGGATTTCATTCGCAGTTTTTAATTAAGATATGTTACACGAAGCAAGACATTCAGAAGGGTTATATTTCATATATATTTATTGATTTATATTTTATTTATATTTTATAAGAGGAAAACATCCGCATTCAGTATTTTTAGGTATATAAAATTTTACACTTAAAGAAGTACATTATATTTTTAAGAAAAATAATTAAAATAGAAGGACTCCAGTCATACCAGTCTTCCAGGAAAACAACAGGTTTCTACATCAAGATTAAGCCAGTAAACCGTGATTGAATGCTGTCAAACTAGTTAAAATAAGCATGCATGACTAAGAAGGCAGACCAAACATTCTTTCATCTTCATTGTGTTTTTGACCCTTGATCCTTTTCAGCCTTTCCTTGAACACGCTGTCCGCATTTGTTTACCATCCTAATAAATTTAATGTCGCTCCCTCTAGTGGTTAAATAGATAATTACAAATTAGTCTTATAATATTTTGTTTGAAAGCTTTTATGAAACGTATTATTATTTATGTTAAAGCAACTGATACAAAAGGTAGAGGTAGTTAGTGAGCAGACATTAGTGCAGTAAGTGAGGTTAAAGAAAGATTAAAAACAATCTGAAGTATTCTTCAAAAGCTTTACTAAGGGCATTAGTATTGTCCTTTTATTAAAATGCCTTTAAATCCTCAGTAACTTTAAAATATAAAAGTGGCTTGATGGCTGAACTCTATAATTCAAATAAAAAACCAAGACCCATGATTGTTTGTTTGTTTGTTTAGAACTTCATGGCAAGAGACTATAGAAAAAGTAAGCAAATAAATATTATACACAGGCTATATATACACTGGGTATCTAAACAAAATAAATATTTAGATTGTTGTTTGACAATATTAATAAATACAATCTAATAATACGTAATAGTATTAGTCAAAATTGACTTGAACAAAACAATTATGACTTTACACACATGGCAGGAATCCACAATCACTAGCCCATCACTAATTTTCTTTCTGTGACACACATTTGGACAAGCTAAAAAAAAAAATTCTTAATGGGAGTTCTTGCAACTGGTTTGATAGTGGGTCAAATTATGCCTGATCACAGGTTCAGAATTAAAACACAAGGGTTAAAAGCCACTTGTTGGATGAAAACGAGAGAAGCAAATAAACAAAAATCCTAGTTACTTTCATTAAGCCTGCCTGCCATAACATCAATTAACACACAAATGTAGCCTTACATGAAGAGAGGGGTTAATGTTTGAGAACAGACCAGTGTTAATAGATCAATGAGCGTTAGGTTGCGTGAATAGAATAAGCCATACAGAAACACGTTTACAGGCCACACGAACACCTGTCAGAAATGTGAATGGATTCGATGAGAGAGAGAGAAAGAGAGAGATGTTCCCCTTTAAAGCAGATCTCTATGACTTGTGCATCGGTGCGTTGTCGCCATCTTCTGCCAGTTCTGTTACCGACCTCACCGGAGCATCGCATCAGACCGCCGGTGGGCGAGTCCCGGGTGTGTCTGTCTGCCTGCCTGCGTTCAGCAGAGCACGCTACCAACACCGAGAGGGGAGGGAAATAAAATGCTGGGGAATCGAAAGCCGTGACATCTTCATCACTAGACACTTGTTGTTGTTGCTTTTTTTGTTTTTTTTTTGCTTTTGGAGGACTGAAGCATGAAGAAACACCACAGCCCCGCGAAGGTACCACTGGAAGTCACCGTGCCAGACACCGAGGCGACCATACAACAACTCAACAAGCTGCTGTCCAACGGCAGCGGCTTCTACAGCCTCCCAGCACAACATTTCAACGAGGTCTTTCCCAGGATTTACATCGGCAATGCGTAAGTTCAGCGGTCTTATGAAGACTTACGTGCTTCTGATGGCAGGAAAACACTGACAGGTAGCTGCTTTCAGATGCTGGATAAATGTGTTGCTTGTGGAACAGGCTATTGATCTGTATAACGGATGGGTAGATAAACCCTGTCAGTAAATATTAACTGGATCTTTTACAGTGTTCAGGTGCAAAACAACAAACCTGTGAATGGAGCATGTCAGCTCTCCGCCTACGAGAACAATCACGAAGCCACAGGAGACTAGCTAACGTTTAAACAGTGAGTCAGTTCGAGTCAGACTGCAAGAGAAGCTGTTTTTCTTCACGACCGTCCTCTATCGGTACCATCTCGCTATATCTCTGAGATCACTGGTTACAAAATCGCTTCAGTTCGACCTCAGGCACGTCTTTCCTTGTATTATTAAACCGTTGCTATTACACATTAATTGCATATTTCCTTTATTATACAAAGACAATTTGTTTTCACGATGCGCTGATAAAATCCCTGTCGATTCAACAGCACCATTCTTGAAAATATGACTTTTAAATCATCTGCTAAAAATGTGTTATTGTGACCTTTTACTCAGAATCCTTTGTTTACAACTTACCAGTGTGACAAGTCTGCTGTGTTCACTATTTGCATGTGCAGTTTTAAGCTGATCTAAATGTCTATAAAGGCAGTAAGATTACATTAGCCTAATTATTTTCATGTTTCAAAATTTGCTTCAGGTTCATGATTACATAGCTAGTCATCTTTTCCTTAAAGAGCCTACATTTGAAAAGTAACACGCACAGACACATTGATTTTACATATAAATTATATGAAAAAGCAATGTGTTACTTTTGTATATGTAAATGTAATGCATGTTACTTTAATTGTTTTTGGTACAGTAAACTAAAAGTCAGATTAAATAAATAATAAAAAGTAAATAAAGTTCTTGTTTTTCCCCTCTTGCCTTAATACGTTATAGAAAGTATTTTAAGAACTGTGTATGAAATAGAAATCTAAATCAAATTCTAAAATTCATATTCCTTCACTTCTACTGAAGGTGTGCTGTTCAGAGGTTTTTTGCCAATATACAATAGCTAGGTTCATAAACATTCATATATATATGTTCAATATTTGGCCATTTTGAGATGATCAACATAAGGTAATAAGTATGCCTGATTGGCAGATCAACAGAAGTATTATCTTCCATTGTGTTATTTCAAACATGCTGTTGAATTTAGATTTTTAAATATTTTAAGTAAATTTAATTTAAGTAATCTAAATAAATATTCTATTAAACTATTTATAAAATGTTTATTTCAGTAATGAAAATTAAAAGAATTTTAAATAACTTCAATTTTCATTTCTGGGACTTGAAGCAGCAAATCTCCCTCGACTTTCATAAACACACCAGTTCCCTGTTATCACTTATTTCTTTAATAAATCAGCTCACATAAGCATCATTGTATTGGATAACTATAGAACAAGCACATTATCTCTTTGTAACAACAAATCAATTTGAGCATAAAACCACAGCCGGATGTGCCTGGCTTAGTCTGTGCTACTAAGAGCAGCAGGAATTTACATATGGTCATTTGTTGATATTGACAAAACATTTTTCACTGAGCTGCTAATGTCTGTATCTGCAGATTCCAGATTTATTCATACACTGCTCAAAAAAATAAAGGGAACTAAAATAACACATCCTAGATCTGAATGAATGAAATATTCTTATTAAATACTTTGTTCTTTACATAGTTGAATGTG
>JAUMHE010000061.1:10585073-10607566 GCA_032359235.1 Enteromius mattozi
ATATATTTGGATTCTTTGTTAAATAAGTTAATATATATATATATATATATATATATATATTTTTTTTTTATATATATATTTTTTTTTAAAGGTATGTGTTAAATATATGTTTGAGGCATATGTTAAAGTGATAAAAAAAAATAAAAATACACACGCACACACACATAATGATTTAAAAAAGTGCAACATCAAACATTATCCTCAACCTTGCTAACCCTTCTTTTTTTCTTACATTGTCTTTTCAAACTCCACAGCCAGAAAAAACAACTTTAAAATTGCATTTCATTGTCTCCTATTACTCATATTGCTCAATGCAATAATAAATTATTTTTGCATTTCCTCCTAGAGCATGAGAGGGACTCATTTCTCATGTGCATGGGCAGTTTGCATGACAATACCCTATTAGTTCTCTTGTGTGTTGCAAGCAGTCCGTGTCTGTGGGCCTCTGCGGTCTTTGATTACAACAGAATAAGGCACATGAAAAAGCACTCACAACAGCCCCTAATTACTCCTGTTAGGTAACAGAGATAAGTAGGGTAACATTCAGCTGTGAACAGACTTTGATGCAACATTTGACTTGCCTCAGCAAATTTACAAAGACTAAGCAAATGACTTCACTACATCCGCAACTAGATTTAATGTGCATGGCATCATGTTTTACTGCATGTTATATATTTGTTGAAGAGATCATTATAAAATATGAGTGCAGGATTAAGCTTTTGGGTCAGCATGTGTGAATATTTATGCATTTATGGAAGTGCAGCATGTGTATTATTTATGCACTATGTTTATTCATAAATTAGAAACATATCCGAAAGATGCTTTATGGTAAGAGTTTATAGTCTGTCTCCAACAGATGGAGACAAACGCTTCCATAAATCTGTCTCCCTCTTGGGTCCTGTGCTCCTTGTACCATGACCTGCACACTAACGTAATACTTTCTTGTGACACAAATACATACTCAAATCCAGCACTCTGTCACAGAATCATAAAGGACAATTTTAAACGCGAATGGTCTTTGAGGTCCTTTAGCATTTGTTCGGAGCACCTGGGATGACCAGCTCAGACTTCATATTTCCAAAAGGATCATTGAAAACACTCAAATCAATTGGTCTGACACTAGGGCCGATCTCTTTCCATGACCATGTGCACACAGCAATTACCCGAGCCCAGCTGTGGGGTCCTTTGAGAGAGCTGTCCAGGGGCTCCTCCCTGTCACACTCACAAGCCATGCAGGACCACAGAGCAGGCTGGGATGTTCACCAACTTCAGTTTGCAATTAAATCAAAACACAGCAGTGGCCAAAATGATCAGAACACTAGTATGCTCACCAGCTAAAAAACAGTTTTAAGTCAGTTATTTCTATCTTTTGGTGTAGTGTGTCACCAAATTAAAAATTTCCAAACATTTATTTAAACAATAATTGTAACAATACTGGGAGTTTTTTGTTTGCTCAAGGAGTCTGACAACAGCCAGTGCTCCACGCAGAGATCTGATCTGATCATCATCCAGTCTGTCTGGAATGACATGAAGAAACAGAACAAACTGAGATGGATTAAATCCAGAAGAACTGTGGCAACGTCTCCAAGATGCTTCAACATATCTGCAACGCTACAGTACTGTTAAACGTTTTAGGAACTTCTGTAAACATATAAAACGAGGATGCAGTTAAAATGAATGTAATTCATAGATTTAAAGCATTTAAAGCAGCATTTGATCATTTGACAGCATTAATATATATAGGAATTTGCAAATGTAATTTTTGGTAACAATTAATTTTAAGGTGTCATAATACAGATTTATTACCTAATTAGGTACTTAGTAGTAGCCCTTGTACTTACATGAAATAAAATGTTCTTATCATGTAACTAAGTTATGGAACAACTTCAATTACAGTTTGTAATTATGTAGATGTAACAGGCAGCTACTTACTTACTTAGTAGCTTATGTCTGTGTAATATTCTGTAATTGTAATGTGATTAGAAAAGTATTACATGTATTTAAGCTGTGTACTAATGGGTTAAATCAAACTAAGGTGCAGCTAGATGAGTTTACAGTATAGATACACATGAAGTACACTTAAGTACAATCTTGATATACTTTATTTTAAGTAGCTTATGTCTGTGAATTTGAATTTATAATTACGTTCTATAAAGTCTGCAACACATGTGACAATATTTTGGTTACGTAGATGTGTAACAGACTCTGTTACAAATGTGTAACAGTAGCAGCCTATTACATCTACATAATTACAAACTGTAAGTACAAACTATTCCATAACTTAATTACATGGTAAGTGCATTTACTTTTATGTAAGTGCGATGGATTTGAATTAGAATTTTTGGCTTAACTAATTATTTAAGGTCATGCATGATGTGTTTGTATAAATATGTTGAATTAATACATAATTTATTGTTTTATATTTTTGCAAATATTGCAGCACAGAATTTGTAATAATGAAAACCTTGTTGTTTAGTTGGGCTTGACTAAATTCCTCATAGGTAATTTGGCAGAAGATCTCAATTTTAGTAACAACTAATCTTTTAAAAGCTCATTATTAGTGGCACGTCTTGTGAAGGATATCCCCCCTTTTCTTTGTCGTCTTCATTAATGACCGGCTTAAATGAAAAGCATATGATGTTTCCCTTTTTCAACTTTTTTTGGTCCCATTTCACTGCGTGCTCCCATAATGAAAACTTAAGAAAAAAAGGAACATCTGTGGAGCAGCACTAATTATTGGGAAATATGGGAGAGAACATTCTTGGAATGGATGGGCTTCAGATCCTCTTCCAAGCACTTGCGCCCGCAGTGGTGTTGCTCGTTTCATCTTCCTGCACTCTGCTGTTGTGTTGGTCCTGCGGGGCCTTGCCAAGTGCGTCTGATATCTATTAAAGAACTGTCATGTAAAGAACAGCAGAATTTGGCTGCACGGCTCCTAAGGGTCCAAGTCAGATCGCTGGTGAGATACTGGTGGGAGTGTTTGATTTGGAAGCAAATTTGGAAGAAAATTAAAGCTGGATGCACTGTTATTTTTCCCAAGGCATTGTTTGATTTCAGTTGTGAAATATGCACACGACACTTGTTCCTAGTCGTGTAGAACAACAAATAAGGCATATCTAAAGCAAAACTTCATTATTGTGGGAGATCAACCGTAATGATCTCTAATTAGCCACAGACACAAAAACCACATGAAAAAGGGTCTTCATCTGCGTTATTGATGCACAAATGCAGCCAGAGCTAAGATACAAAAGCGAAACACGAGTTAATGAAGAACAGGCTTCACAGTTGACCCTTATTTGCAAGGTCGTGGTTTTAATCCGTTTGCTAGTTTTGGATGACACTGAAGTCTGGATATGGGCGCCAGAGATCCAAAATAGCAAAAATCAATTTTCGGAAAATGTTTTGGAAATGTCATCAAACACAATAAGCTCTAAACAGAGCAACACTAAAATAGATTTGTGGCATGTGTTTAGTCTAACACTATGAATTCCTCACAAATAACAATTTGTGCATAAATCAAAAGATTGGTATGCTGACAACAAAAACGACCTTTTAGAGTGACCTCTGACTTGAAGGAAACCAAAGAGAAGAAGGTTGTAACAATATATAAGCAGCACAAAGTAGGATTTACGTACACGTCTGTTGTCTTTGGCAGTCCATGACAAATCGACAGCATCGACGAAAACAGACGGAAGGAAAGTCCACACTGTGAGGTGTCTGAAACCTGTCCCTTCCCAAAGCAGGTTTATTTTCTCAGCACAGTTTCTTCAGTGTGGGTGGCCAGTGGGAATATCTTTCCTGCTACTCCATCATCAGCTACCTTCACATGACAACCAGTGGCATGACCCTGTTTATTAGTCCTGCTTATAATTAGTCTTTATTGGATTAGATACCAGAGAGCAAGATTATTTTCACATGCTTGTTATCTGGTTTTATTGATCCCATAAAAAAGCAAACTTGTGGAGCTTTTTGAAACATGCTCTTGAAATAACTTCCTTTTTTTCCTCCCTCTCTTAGAACCCAAATAAATTCCTGCATGCTCAGCAGCTGAGCCTTTTTATATGTTCATGGGTAATTAATGCACCTCTCTCAAGCATTCTGGGAAATGATGACGCTCCATCGGAAAAGCACATCATCACTGAGTGTTTCCACATAAACTCTGAGACACTTTCACTCTGAAAATTAACACCCAGTGAATGAGTGATTCATGTACTATGAAAAACGGTTTCCGGCTCTTGCAACGACTTACTTCTCTTCTTCTTCTTTGATGGTTTTCCGCTGAAAATTACAACAGGCTAAATTGTAACATCTTTGTGAAATCTGACTTTTTACACTATTTCCATCACAAGTACATTGACAGGTATTAATAATCACCAAAATAAGATATTAATAGTATCGTAATTAGAAAATACATGAATGGTGACATAAGCACACATGCCAAAAGTTTTATTATGCTAAAATTTTCCTCACCTTCAGGGCACCCAAAATGTAGATTCATTTGTTTATTAATCAGAACCTCACCAATGATCTAATGCAGTGAATGGGTGCTGTCAGAGTCCAAACAGCTGATAAAAACATCACAACAATCCACAAGTAATCTACACAACTGCAATCCATCAATTAACGTCTTGTGAACAGAAATACATATGCATTAGCAATTTTTAAAAAATCCATCATTCAGATGTTTTACCTTCCATTATATTGCATTCTCAGTGAAAAAGTCTCATCTGAATCAAAAGAGAAATGCGCACTCATCAAACACATTTATAAGCAAAACCGTCCATGGGTTTTAAAGTGAGAGAAAAACAGGACTTTATCACTAGAAGAAGCATTATTATGAATAGAAGACACTTATTTTAATGGTTTAAATGGTTTAATGCTTTAATGATAGACTTAGGTTTACTCATGCCTGTTTACATCTTGGATAGCCAGCAGGTGACTTTTGGGGGAACTATTCCTTCAAGTTAAAACAAACATGGTATCAATAATTACACAGTGTAAGTTACAATTCCAAATCATTAGAAAATTGTGTTGTTGTTCTGCAAAATCACTCTTCCAGTAATCCTTTAAATAAATAAATTATAACGGGAAATTACAAATGAGAACAATGATGCACAATATTTCTCAATAAGATTCTCTCGTAACTTCTGATGTTGTAATCTTTCTCCCACAAATCCAATTTGTTCATAACCCCATCAGAATGACTTCTTTTATCTCACCATGTTACAGTAGCTTCGACTGCACTGCCAGCCTGTGTGGTTATGTCGTAGGAATCATCGATGCATAAAGGGACTGAATAATATGCTAGGTGATCAGAGTTTACAAATGCACTTGTGGCAGGACTCGAGTGGTTTCAGAGCGGTTAACACACGGACACAGTGGTCAGCAAGGTTTGCCGAGACGCACTGTGAAACCACAGCTGAGGTTTCTACTTCTCTTAAACTCAAATGAACTCTTTAAAAACATGATTTAGACTTGGAAGTGCTTTCAGTATGATTCAGCTAGTCACAGTTTATTTAAACATCTAATGTGCTTCTATTTCTGTTAAAATTTCAGACTTGTTTTTTTCAGCATGAACAATGTACTAATAATGACAAATGCAAATGACTTTGCTGATTGAGAAGTGTAAGATTATATGTTCATGAGATGCAGGGGAGCTGTACTTTATAAATCATGGATAAAAAATGATCCATAATTTTTTTTCTTCTGTAACATTACACAGATGCTTCATTTGTAATACTGTTTGTAAAGACTGTATTTCTAAATGAGACATCAGTCCCAAGGACATCTTAAAATAGTATAATCTACATTTGAATGAAGACATCGCTTATGTTTTGATGCAAAACGGCTCCATTTACTACTTATTATATCTATGTGTCCTTTTGGCAGGCTTTGTGAAATGTTATTATGACTATATCCCTAAGAGTATCCCCTAATCTGTTTGCTGACTCTAGTTCTGTGTGAAAAATGACCCTGATTATGCCAGATACAAGATCATTTTCCCACTTTATTATTACACATGTAAAGAATTTTAAATATATTCGGAAATGTGGCAACAAAAAGTATTTGGACACTTTGAACCACCATTAAGAATCTGAAGACAGAAGAAATAGCAGATGTTATACAGTGTAATATATATATATATATGTTATATATAGTTATAATAATATAGGATATAACCATGAATAAAGAGCAACACGTTATTAGCAGGGCCAACAACACTTGTTTTTGCAAGAGTAACATTTCTACTCAACTTTGACCCAGTTCCATCTTATCTGAAAACTTTTAATGCTCAGCTGCAAGTCAGTGTGTTTGCATTTCATATGCATTGAGTTCAGCCCTGTCAGTCCAGATGAGTTAAATGCTTTGTTTATGTGGCTTTGACATTGTGTTACCTTTTTTCTTCTTTACAAAAATATATTTCGCTGGCAGCCCTTGTAAATCTGGAACACATCGAAGCGTTATTTATGCTCAAGCTGCTATCTTGATAAAGCATGCCTGGAGACTGTGTTTTCTGTGCACAAACCCAAAGAGATATAAAAACAGCCAGTGAATGACAGGGAAAGAACATAGGCTACAATCAGACTAGGCCTGTGGTGGGCACTGTGATCTTCATGATGACAGGACGAAAAGAAGAGTCACAATAGATCCGAATTTTTCTCAGCTAAAGTGGTTTCCAAGCTTAAACGCTTGGCGGATACAATGTATCAGAGCAGCGTTAGAAGTTGTTGCTCAACCAGTGTCATGCATACTGAGATATTTTCTATCCTTTGCTTAACTTAACTGACAGGAGTAGCAGGATGTGTACAATATGCCAGAAATAAGAAACAATATCCTTTCAAGGTATTTGTTTGTTTGGGCTCCCTCAAGAGGGCAGTGTTTGTACAAAGCGATGCATTTAACGCTGATGCAAGACAGTTACGTGCCATAAAGCATCTGCATCTTGAGCCTGTCACATTGCTTATTCATATTCATCTTTAATTTATCCTGTCAGACTGCTAATATGTCCCTAATATACGTGCACAAAAGTCAAAAGGAAGCCAAAACAAGATTTGCGGTTAGTAAAAGGTAATACAAGGGTATGTATAAGTAATAATTCAACTTATTATAAGTTAGTCACATCACGGAAGTTTTGCCGGACGCTAAAATCGCTAGCAAAACAAACAATACTTTCTCAAAAGATACTGTACCTTTATTAAAAAGTATCATTTTAAATTCATATCAGGTCAGGTTATTTTAGTACAGCTTGCACACATTAAAAGTATGTTATTAAAAAGAATTAATTTTAAAGAATTATAAAGTGTGTCCGAACTTCCATATGGCAGTATTTGGTTTGTTTTTTCTTTATAAAGACAACATAAAACGACACAGTCTGAAACACAGCAGTAAAGACATGCTGTCTCGTATCTGGTGAAAATTAGATGACTTTTCTCTCTCCAAGTTGACCTTACACTTCTGCGCGTGCCCCTTCCTCCCTATCGGTTTCTGAATGAGCGTCTCTGCCGAAATCCCTCCCACTTCGTGTAAGCGCTAAATTATCTGGGTTTTTTGCGAAACCTGTGGTACTTTAAAAAGGCAAGCCTCTCACGAAGAGAAGAAAACCGGTCGGAGTTTGCCCGCTGAACGTCTCGTTCTGTGTTTGAGTATGCAGGTGTCTCTAGCGCTCGTGCAGTGCGGCGCGCGGCTGTTGCTGCTGCTGCTGCTACAGGGATGTTTCACAGCTGCGCACGGATGGAGAGCTTTAAAAAATGATGCTACAGAAATTATACCAGAATACACGGAGGACACGAATAGACCTGAGGAGCAGATACAAATTTCTAATAACAACACAATGAACCGAGCTAAGAACGGAGGAAGGAGGTCATCAGCCAACTCGCGTACTTATGGTAAGTAAAAGAGAAAATATATTTAATTAATAGCACTGAGCTCTATCAAAGCACCAACGCATAAAATATAATAGAACATAGATTTTTTATTATTTTTTTTAATTGTAAGATTATTTGTGGGCTATATTCCCTTAAAATTGGCCCGTATCAATCAACCTCAACACATATCTACCAATATATAGCCTATATATATTTTTTAAAATTAATAATTAGTTTACTTAGTTATTTAGAATTTTATTTCAGCTATTGCAAGCAACTACTTAAGTAAAAGTTGATATTTTATGTAAATAAGTACAACTTGTTTTATGTAAAATTAAGTAAAATAGGCCTACATTTGAACACTCTCAAGGAATATGCGTATTTTAGTAAGTTTTTGCATGTTTGGTACTGAGTGTTTTAAATGTGTGTAAAAATCAAGAGGCACGATAAGGAATTTGTGTCAAATATAATAGACAATTTCCGCTAGATAGATCTGTTATCTAAAATGGACATTAGCAACTGAAAAGTTCATGGGGTATTGGTATTTGCCCTAACAATTTGTTTATAACAGATTATTTTGCCGAACACTGACTTTGAGACTTTAGCCTTTATAGTGTAAGGTATATACAGTGTGTAGGCTACACATAAAATCATTTACTTAAATTGTATATTCCGGTATTGGCTCTACATAGATGTGGCCGTTTTTACATAAAAGCTTTATAGTAGTTCAGAAAGAATGCTTGCCGTTTCACCTTTTCACCAGCGCAAGTGATGCACTAACTTCGAAAACCCTTTTTTTTGTTCTTATATCCCCAATTTTACATAATTAGACAAGGTCTGCCTTTCCATAACCATCTAATTGCAACAGTATGGTTTCAGGGTAGTTGAAAATGTGAGAAGTTATTCTAAGGGGTCATTTCTTCAGGGTATTGCCTTGATAGAGAATGACTCCCACCTGTGGAAAGTAAAACTACTGTGAATTCAAACCTAGGTCTAACAATATACTCTCTGTGTGTGTGTTTGTGAATGTTAATGTCAGAATTAAGAAAGAACCTCTTAGCGCTTGTTCCCAGAACACAAATCAAGAGTTTGGAAAAAAGCAAGTGTGTTTGAGAAATAGGAATGTCTAAATTTATTGCTAAATAAATACACAGATTACTTCCAAAAATAATAACAAGCGAACCTCCACGAACAGAGTAATGAAATTATGACAAAAACAATAAATAAGACAAATAATTAAGGATTGAGCAATTCGCAAAGTCAGCAAGATCATTTCAGATATCTAATTATGTCAGTAGACACCCATAAAATGATGTTGTGTTTCAGCATAAGGAAACAGTTATCAAGCCAAGCACGTATGTTATACTCGCTCGTTGGGGGGTGGAGAAAGATATCACACTCTGCTCTTGAAGGGGTGACGTGTGGCGTAGTTTCTCTGGTGGTCAGTGTGGGGTCATGTTGAGATATGTTCATCTTCCTCTGGCTCTCGTCCCGTTCCTCATAAAACATCAGATCAGGTTTTCTGAGAATCAAGGGAGGCAGAACCTGAACTCATCACACACATAAATCCTTTGTTCTTCTCCATGAGGGGAGCCGAAGAAGGAAACATCTTTCCAATCTCACTTTCATCTCTTTAACTGAGACATTAAAAGTGAAAAATGTGTGAAGTTGAAGCGAGCTTACGTTAAATGCAGTTACTGCAAAGGTTCTGATTGCACGTGCAATCAGTCCTTTCTGTGCAGAACAATCCTGATACGATGTTTAAGATCTGTGGGTTTCTAACTGATAGGGATTCTCATCAATTCCACCCTCAATCAAGAGCACATCTATTACTTTGCTAGCCAAATCTAGAGCAGATTAATGAAAAACATATTTTACCAATATTAAAAGATTTTATCATGTATTTCCTTGCTGGCTGGACACACAACTTTTTCTGGGAAACTCGACAAAACACACAACAAAGTTAACTTTCGGAAATGTACTTAATGCCTGTGTATATAACAAAACAAAACATGGGAAAAAAATGTTTTTGTGTATTGTAGCTGTAAATAATCCAAAACCCATTATGTCATACAGGCTATAATAAATACCAGTTCTGGTAGCTGTGTTTTATTTAAGATGCATCCCTAAACATTTAACTAATTTGTTTGGGTTCTCCTCTTTTTCCCAGGAGCCTCTGAACTAAGCTGCCGGGAGCTGCGTTCTACCCGCTTTGTTACCGATGGATCTTGTCGCAGTGTCAAACCTGTGAAAGAACTGGTGTGTTCTGGTCAATGCCTTCCAGCTCACTTGATGCCAAACTCAATTCTAAGGGGAAAATGGTGGAGAAGCAGCTCATCCGATTACCGCTGCATTCCCGCTCACTCCCGCACCCAGCGGATACAGCTCCAGTGTCCTAACGGACCAAACCGGACATACAAAATCCGAGTAGTCACGTCTTGCAAGTGCAAACGTTACACTCGCCATCACAACCAGTCGGACGTCAAGGAGTTGTCCTCCAAGAAGCCACGACGCAATAAGAAACACCGTAGCAAAGTGCCGTCGGTCAACAGCAATTCGTACTGAACTGATACAGAAACTCTCTCTAGCACACATACAGATACACCTATATACATATGCACACATATTTCAGAAACTGCAATCCTCAACTACAAGGGAAGGAATAAACGCATTAGCTTTTAACAAACGTGTTGGCGTGCCAACAAGTTTCCAATTTATTTCAGATGTCTCACTGTTTGTATGTGCTCTTGAGTCGAAACAGTCCCAGTTTGATCACAGTATGCCAGCGGACTAATGGACGCTTGAGTAAAAGACGTATGCTGTTATGTGAGATTAGTTCAGGGAATGATGGTATTTTGAGGAAGGAGGAATAACTCCATATATTCTTGCCCAAGCAGTTCATTTCGAGTTTGAAGTTCATTGAAAGGGTAAGCTAACTGCAGGCAAGCACGCTGAGCGCTCAACCAATACACCAAGCGCTCATGTGAATGTTTGTGTACCAGATTTGTCCTCCTCTTCTGGGACTTGAAGCGGCGTATGATTTGACCGTCCAGCCGTGTCGGGCCCAAAAGACACGCCGCTGCTGACAGATCGCTGAGGCCCAGAATTCTTAACCCTGGTCAATTTGGCCAGCCCATGAGTCCTCTTGACGGGCTGGGGAACCGGGCCAGGCACCATGTGAGTTTCTGCAACTTCCCATTTCCACAAGAAACTGATCGGAACTGGCAGTTACGGAGAGTTCGAAAAGTTGTGTCAGCCCTCCGCGGTCCAAGTCCCCCGGAGGTCAAGAACCGCAAGCGATATTCCTGTGACTTGACCTAATTACCAAATAGTTCCATTCCTGTGTTTAGGATTTGAGTCATAAAAAGCCATTTCCTCTAGACATGGTCAGTTCCTGTTTGTTAGAACACCCGAAAAAGAGGCCCACATGTGTGCAAGAATCTGCAGCAATTCCTCCCGGGCAAAGAACCTTTCTGCACCCATGGAAACCATTTGGAGATATTCAGCTATCTGCAATCGCTAGCAGGTTACCTACAACTATTACTGAAGTCTTCAGGAAAGATGTCATCCTTCCTGTCTCGTGACCGGAAAAGAAGAGACAAGTAAATGAACCAAACTTTAAATTTGTGGTCTGGATGTTGATTTTACACAGGATAATGCCAATTGTTCAACACTTTCAGCTCGTGACTTCCCCACTCTTTTTTTTTTTTTTTTTTTCCAGATCAGTGCTGATAATATTTGCTTATTTTTCAATTGTGTATTTAAAATAGCAACTGGAAGGGATTGTTATAATGTAAGCAGACTTGCCATGAATAGCAACTTGTACATACTGTACCTGTGTGGTCTCACTGAGTGGCATCCTCCTCCAAAGAATGGATCACCACTCTCTGTCCGACCAAAAGACTGTTATAAAGAATGAATTGCGTATTTATTTTTTCCTCATTTAAATTATTTATGCAATCTTTTGTAGAAAATAATAGCCATTATTGTACTATATGTAATTATAGTGAATTTCATAACGAAAAAGAGTACATGAATAAAGTTAAGCAACGTATATATGTGAAAAGAAGTGTGTTTGTTATCATTCTTGTCAGACTGCTTTGACAGATCCTTTCTCCTCTCGGGCTGTGCCCGCACACTAAATCCATCCCTCAATGAGCCCTCTGTAAACAATATTCTACAATTAGGAAGTAGAGGCTTTGTAGCACCTTGGAATGTCTAAAACACCTTTACAAAAGGTGAGAAAAGGAAAGAATCTCCTCGTCAGGCAGAAACAGTAGAGTCACAACAGAAACAGCTCTTTTTATCCGGTATAGTGAACTCAACCCACAGGCCTCCATTCATCTGTTTGTTTGTTTAAGCTTGCAGAGTCTGAGCCATAGATTGACAAGGAAATGTGTATTGGCGGACTTGTTTTAGTCCTTCTAATCTTGTCTGTGCACACTTGAGTGCTTCCTCATGATGAAATTCTCTATATTAGTCTAACTTGGTCCAGGCTGCTTAAACTTCATGAAGTCAGTATGCTGTAAAACAAACAAGTATGTTTGTAGTGTTTATATTGCGACTAAAAGATTACACATTCTTAAACTTAACGATTTTCAGTTCTTGTTCTACTATAAAATATCTTTTGAGAAAGTTTCCCTGCAGTTCTCATATAATCGTCCCAAATTCATGGCCACTTGACATGCCATGCTTTCGCTCAAAAGTAGCTGGCAGGCAGAAACATTTCCAAGTAATTTAAGAACAAGTGCTTGAACGTGTCACTTGAGTAGTTCCTAAATAAATTGATGCTGACAAAGCATCTGACCTGAGTTACGGCCCCTGTTTGCAGTCGTTGCTCGGCAAGGACCTGGCACAGACCTCCAGAGCCACAGGGAAAGCAGGAGTGTGTGAGAGAGGTCAGCTGGGACTCACTCCTCAGTGTGTGTTTAACACTTTTGTGCCTGCTCCACAGTATCTTAGACGCCACAATGCTGCTTAGACGTTTAACTCCTCCAGAGACCTAGTCGGTCAGATCAGACAATAGCTGGGTATGCGCTTATGAATGTCATTTTTTTGACATTGAAAAGTTTTTTTAAAATGGATTCCTAAACTTTGCTTTTGTCCATTTTATTATTTTGTTTATTACATTAGTTGATATCTTACATTAAAAACCTTTATAAATGTATATATAAACTTTAACTGTAGTCAAAGTCTTTTAAATCAGACTTTGAGACTATGAAAAAAGAAAAAAGAATTCAAGAAGTTTTTAAATGAGTTTTCAATTTGGGTTAAATGTGATCCAAAGGCCAGGCGGGTGCAGGTATTTAGGACAAGGAGTGTTAGGAAAAACGAGGAGGCACTAAAAGTGTCATTTAACCCTGTTAGCCACTTGACTTTGACAATAATGTATTAAAGACATTCATTGTTGAAGTCATAGCTCAACCTAAGATGACGTCTTTACCTTCCAGTGTCTCAAAGCACACAGGCTGACCTTTCTTAGTGGTACACTGTGGACTTCCAACACATGATGGTGATTAAGTAAATCTCACTGAACCGCTCCAGAATGTCACTTCCTTCTGGTCAGGCTGCGTGCATGCAAAATTGAAGACACTGCTTTTGCATATGAAATGTAACAGAGCTGCTGTGTACTATCAAATAAAATCCAAGAAGAAGTTCTTGAGGTTGCATAGTACCTAAATAAATGAATGCTGACAAAGCATGAGTCTATAAATTAGTGACATCAGTCAGTAACTTCATCCAAATGTAAGCCAATAAAACATCTGATCAGCTGATTTACATATTATGTTAGAGTAGATGGTTTCTGTTTTTGCCAAAAACCAAAATACCTCAGTAATATATCTTTCTGTGATGATTGCTCTGTTAGCTGGGATTATGTTGTAAGTTTTGGCTCAATCAAAAAAATAAAAAAAGTAAAGCTCAAATTCTCACAATTGTTTGAATCTTAAGTTTCCTTCTAGACTTGGATATTGACGACAGTAGTTGGGCCATTATACAAGTTTTTCCTAGGGTGGGTATATTTACTGAGTGTAATGTTATACAAAAGGAACAGAAGTTTGTCAGAAGACCAAATGCATGTAACAAGAAAGAAAATTCCCCAACATACGGTGCGTCCCAAAAGCCACAATGGAACCATGAGATTTAAGATGTAAGATTTGAAAATCAACATGAATTAATAAAAGGAAGTGTAAATGAGGGGTTTAAGATTATATAAAGATGAAATATGAAAAATTCTATATACTGTTCATAAGTTTGGGATCGGTAAGATTTGTAAAGTTTTTTTTCTCTTATGCTCATCAAGGCTGCATTTTTGTTTAAGATTCTTTAAATACAGTAAAATTGTAAAATATTATCACAGTTTGAAACCGTACTAATAAGCTGATTTGGTGCTTAAGAAACATTTCTTATTAACAATGTTGAAAACTGTGGAAACCAAGATATGCCTATTTTTTCAAAATTCCAAAGAAAAGCATTTATTTAAAATCTAAACCCAATTCTTAAGTAACATTTTAAATTCTTTCACTGTCTTTTCTTTTGATCAATTTAATGCATCCTTGCTGAATAAAAGTAATTCTTTGTAAATAAATACACTTTTGAACGGTACGGCAAAAATACTAAATTGGTTCATTTTCACCAGTGTATCTAGACAGGACAATCCCAAACAAAGAACAAAACAAAAAAGGGAGTTAAATACTCAAGAACATGACATAATAAGTCACAATAATTAGATTAATTAACAAAACACACCTGGAAACAATAAAACAAATGACAAAAGGACACACACGACAGGAAACAAGAACATAATGCAAAGCATATCAAAATAAAAAGTCATGGATGCAGTGTCTGCTATTGGATGCATTACTGGGGATTACTTTAATTCAAAGTGTTTAACACACCAGTCAGTCTTCCTAAAACTCAATTCAAGGCTCTCCAAAGAAGAATTTAATTTCCAAAGTCAAACACATGTGGGCTATGACGGATGCATTTGGATACGGATGTTTGTTCTCCATCTGCCACTCCCTTATCAGTTCATACGAACTAACAGCTTCTAACAAATCCAAAGCAGAGCAGCACTTGGCACAAACCTGGGAACATGGGAAGTGTTAGAGAGAATGTAGAGCGGGATCTGGTGGCGGCGGGGGCGTCTGAGGGAAAGGCCAGGGTCAGGGCAGAAAGGAGAGACTGGAGCCACTCAGCATGTCCCCCGTCACACCCCCATCAAAAAGGCTTTTAAGTGTCCACTGCTCACTGGATTCAAAGAACAAACCCTGGGACTAAGAGTGGTAAAGGGCCGCCCATCAATGATCCATGAAGGATGGCTCAGTGGGAAATTCGGGTGGGGGGAAGAACGGATGTGTCCAGGGGTGGATGGTAGCATCACGGGTCAGCAGTGTTCGATGAGCCTTGACCGTCCCAACCAAGTGGCAGCATCCGATGTAGGCCAAAGATAGGCGGCGGGAAAGGAAACTGGATAGTCAATAAACATTTATAATGCTAACTCAAAACAAATATAAGCTGGCCGACATTTTGTGATTCAACTGTCACCAATACGGCAAAAAACTGGACGTTTCTTGTAGAAACACATCAAGTCAAGGCACTGCGCAACGTGTTTGTGTGGGAAGCAAGGTTCCATTCGTCTCAGTGTTAACCGCAGGTCTTGCCAGCTGGGTGTCGAGCCTTGGCTCTGGTTTGCAGTTTGTTTGTTTAAAAGATTACAATCCATCCAAGTCAAACAGACACCTTGAACATAACCCAGCTCTGCCAATAAACATATGCCAAATGGTGTGAGTGTAAGCGCTCTGCACTCTTGCATCAGAGGGGAAGGAGAAAGGCCAGGTAAAGGCCACCATACGCATGTGTGACATCAACATATGATGTCATCATAGCTACCAATATACAGAAAGTTGAACTGATTACATGTAATAATTCTAGTCAGTTAACGTAAGCATGGTCGAATGTTTATGGAAAGTCTCATATAGTCTTCATTATGTTTGGATCTTTGTATGACATATTCTGGAACGGCATGTCTAGAGAAACAACAAATGAAATTGGGTTGGTTTTAATCTTTTGTCTAAGACGGGGAAATGTGATGAAACATTGTCTGTTCTCTCAGTGACAATCATAACTTGTTTGTTTTTCAGCAGAATTATGATCAGAATAGCTTTAGCTGCCTATTATGAGAAGAACGGGGCCTTTAAAGTAGAGGTTCTCAACCAAACTGATACAAAATATTTAGTTAGTGGTAGAAATATGATTTAAGACGGTAGAGTAAGTGAGTCTAAGCATGTTTAGTTTGAAAAAGTTTAGCAATAAATAAGACACAGTGAGACAATATTTAAATAAAATAATAATAGTGAGAAGAAATATTTATTTGCAACAACTGTTGGAGTGCTGAACGCTGTACGAAATGCCCTACGCCCTTAAAAGAACACACTTCAAGGGCACTGCCCTTCGAAGGCAGGACATAAGGATGCTCACTTCTGTTTGGAATTCACCCTAAGATCTATTACATACTGCAATACTGAATAATGAATAATTCTTTCCCCCCTCAATAACTATTGATTACTGAAGTTTCAACAAATTATGGTTAGTTAATTTAATGCATCAACACTCCCATTTTCTGTTTATAACAATAAAAAAGACATTAAATACATGAAAATGTATTCAATAGTATTTTGGACATTGAATCAAAAATTGTTGAGAAGCACAGGTTTAAATGCACAGTTCATCCAAAATTAAAAATACTCACCTTCATGCTGTTTTTTCCCTGTGAATACAATTTATATTTTTAGAAAAATGTGTGCGTGTGTTTGGCAATATAATAAAACTTAAAGGGGTCTTATATTGTTTTGACACTTTTTTGTGTTCTGCAGAAAAAAGAAATGCATATTGTTGGATATTAAGCAAAAGTAAAAAGAGCAAAAACTTGCTTGCAAACACGTGTATTTGATTTGAAAAAAGTAGGGAAAATGATGTCTGCATGATGTCTATCCATTTGTTGACAAAGGACAATCATACTGGTGGATATAAAATATGGTACCAACCATTGAAAATCCATACGGGTCACACCCACCTCTCATCACCCAGATGTGCAGCACAGCGGGTTTTGATCATGATAGAACAGTTTCATTTTTTTGCCGTGAGCTTTCATATGTCTCTGTAGCATTACCTCACCACTCAACACAGGGGCTGACAGCTCTAATGGTGGTTTCACTATGTCTCTGTAAAAATGCCACTCCACTACTTCAACATCCCAAAAAAAGATACGCAGAAACCTGGGAATCACATAGAAGATATCACCTCATCATAGCCAAGTTGATTAATTTTCTTCTTATTGAAAGAGCAGATCTGTTCTGGTGCACATTCTGGTCAAAAGAATGTATTAAATTGTACTAAAAATGTGCTAAACTTTGTGTGCTAGTCTTTTTTATTACTTTTAGCATTAAAACACACTTTTCACACTCTCACTATTTCATTTAATTTGCCCAACAGCAGATGAATTACAAGAGAACTCTGTCAGTTGTCTTGCTAAAGCTATTTTCAGCTAAAGCCAAACAACATATGGCATTTTATGTATCCTAAATAGTCAAAATATCATATTTTCCCACTTCTTGCAAAATTTGCCAAAATTACAGCTGCATAATAAAAATATGCTTCTCAGAAGAAATACTCACCTCTGGGTTTCATCATGTTTCAGCATGCTCTTCATTGTTAACTACTTGATAAAAACGTGCATTGCCTTTAAAAAAATATCAAATAATAAATAAAACAAAATAAATTGATTTCTGTAATGCAAATGATGCCACAAACAATAATTCTAGAAAACAATCAATGTATATGTAAAAAATACTAAAATGTTTATTTGACTACTTTACAAGTAATAATTTAGAACAATTTTTCAAGTATAATTTTATTTAAAATATAAAAATAAAGAACTTTTAAAAAGTAGCACAAATCAAATAGATAAGGGCACAGTTTTAATGTGATCTTCATTTAATAAAAATTAAAATGTATAGAAAAAAAAAAAAAATTTAGCTCTGTGACATCAAATGCACAGTTGTTGTTGTCCCCAGTTTCTTGAAAAAAAAAAATGTCATTGTGTGACTTACATGTGATTGTGTTACAGATGGGAACTGTTTTGATTTTTGGTATTTTGAGTGCTCTGATTAATCAGTCTCTTTTGAATCCTTAAAAAAAAGAAAAAAAGCAATCAGTAAAAATGCCATGAAAATTGTTTCCTAGCCGTGTGGCCTGGTGCATAGCCCAAGAGGGGGTTAGCAGATATCTTTTGGATCTCTGAAGCTTAGAGGGATTTGAATGCAGTGATCAATTCAGCTTTCTAGTCTTATCAGATAACATTCAGCCTCTGGGAATATCCATACAAACTCACTCGCTTTAAATACCAAACAGAGGTGTGTAAACTTTGATTTGAAAACTGCCAAATCCCTGTAAGAGTATAGTGAATACAAAATGCAGCAGGACTCAAAAAAGAAATATGCTTTTAAGTTGATAAACATGTAATATGACATCGATATGGCCAGAGATAGTCTCCGTTTGACCTAAAGATACTTAAAGGTGCGGCAAACCCCTGAGCTGGGATTCTCATAGATCTCTTCTAAAGTAGCGAAATATCTGAATTTACTTCCATTTTTCATTTCAGCTGAGCTTGTATTTGAAGATGGATCGGCGAATAGCCCATTTTAACCTCAGATGGAGGAGACATGCAGTGGGATGATTTTAGCAGATGCATATCCATTAAAAAAAGTTTAGAAGAGAATTGTGTAGGAAAAACATGTAGATTGGCATGTAAAATTTCCACTCAAATCAGCCAAGGCCATTCCAAAAGACTTGGAATGCATTAACTTGCAACCGAAAACTTTATATGAAGTATAGAAATCTAGTTACCTCTCCATTTTTTTTTTTAACTTGAGGGACTCTAAACCTTTTTTTCTAGTAAATAAAATGGACATTAGCCAAATATATATATTTTTTTTATAAATTCTTCAAAAAACAATCAAGCCAGAGGGAAAATAAATGTGGTTGAAATCATCATGTCCTCCTTTAAACATATGCAAAGCACATTATCAATCTGAGACCATCTGAGATTTCTGACAGAGAGCGTGTAAGAGATGGAGACAGATGGAGAAGGAGGGAGAGAGATTATTATAATTGCACAATAATACTTTTCTAGTTGCCAACGAGCTGAATGTAAATATTTACCTAGAAATAAAATTACATTTTATGACATAATGGCATGCAACTGTTTCCCAATATCTGTTAGGCACATGATAATAGTTAAGTCAATATATGTGAACTCAAGTAATCCAAATTCAGTCAAAGAGTCACCTGCCTTACGATCTGTGAACTACTTTACCAGACACTGGCTAAAATTACAGTTTTTATATCCCACTAGATCCGGACTGACGCTAAAGCTCAGCTCGCCCCTGACGGACAGGTATCAAACACAAATCTCATAGCACAACATCTTCAGAAACCCTGAACCGATATACGTAAACCAGGAATTTCGCTTTCTCTGATGACGCTCTGACTTGAAACTTCCCATCGTCACTAAACCCTAGGAGAAATCACTCTTAATCCCACCAGATGAGTGATGGGAGACCTTTTTTTCCAGGTTCTCTGAGGCAGTTCGTCAAGTTTTTTTTTTTTTTTATAAAGTCTGTTTTCTTTTCTCACTTTCCTTGGTTATCATCACATTTCAGTCATAAAAATTTCATATGAAATTTTCACAATATTAACAGACAACTTCAAACAGCTTTAAGCAATTTCAGACCTCCAAAGGAAGCATAAAAAAATAAGAAATGCATTATTATTATTATTTGAATAGCTATATTCCTAAATGTCCTATTGACATCAGTCATTCCTTTCAGAGAGTGAATTGTTTGAATGCTTCAATCTGTCAGAACGGTTTTGAGGCCCCACTGAAACGTTAGATTCCTCTGGAAACCATAGCAATGGTAAACCCTAGACGTACAGTACACGTGTGCTGTAGAATGTAAATTATCCTGAGAGCCGCAAGACCTGGGTCTGGAGTCAACAGGGAAGCATCAGCGTTCTACCCTGCATCCCCTACGGTCACTTCTCTAAATGAGCCGTTCTGTTTTTATGGGTGAACGCAAGTGTTGAAATCTGTGAAGCATGTTGCAGGTTCCCTTGGCTTCAGTGCATCCATCTGGACAATAAACCCCACAGCAGCTAGACCAGAGAGACGTGCAAATAACAAACAAAGGGTGTGGGTTGGAGCGAATTCCATCCATCTCGCAATCGCTTACCACTTAATGAAAAATCTGATCATCTGAGCATAAAAGATACATCTGCAGGCAAGCACATTTTTCCCATAAAAGGACATGTCGAGAAATGTCCCTGATATTTCCAATGGCCAAGATTGGTGATTGCGCTTGTTTCATCTGGCCTGGGCCTGATAAATGAAACCAGAATATGCACAGTTGCTGTGGAGACAAAGCAGTAATCGTTCAGCAGGTGCTTTCCCCCAAAGCCTAAGCATGGATGAAGCACATATATGCAGAAGAGGTGGTTGCTTTTTACACTCCCTTTAAACCGCAACACACATACCTCACATTCTCCACAGCCGCGCAAATGGAGGGGTACAAGCACTGGGTGGAACTGCATACGCCATGACCAACATTACATAATTCCTAAATATTTTGAAGGTCAACAAACATCTCTATTTTATTAATCTTGCATAACATCCTGTGTTTGGAATCACAACCTTGGTTCCAAAAAAAAGTGAGCGTCCTCTGTAGGCAAAGCTTTAAAACTTCGAAACTCTGCTAACTTACAAACGCTGCCTTTTCTTTTTGCCAAACTCTAATACTGTGTTCCAGATAATTCTCACAGCTCCTGCTTAAAAATAACCACTGGAATAACTTGGAGACATTATGTTTTGATTCACTGTAATACTTTTAAGTATTAGAATTTCAAATGAAGTATTTCTAGTACTATTAACCTCCAAATTAGTCTGCAACAAAGAGCATCACCCACACTTTAAAAAAAAAATTCATTGGATGAACTCAATTTAATTGAGGGCAGGATTTCCATCCAATAAATATGTGTAGCACCAACTCATAAAAAACAAATTAATGCGATGCAATTTAATTGAGTTAGTTCAACTCAATTTGATCAAATAACGTTTTAATGAAATTGATATATTTTATGCTTGTTGAACTCAAACTTGTTGAAGAAAAACATTTAACTGGAAAAAAAATGAATAGGAAGACATCCTTCTACACTGAAAAAAAAGATACATTTGATTTACTTGTTATGCATAACATAAGATGGTTTTGATACATACATGGCATGCTCAAAGTATTATTATTATTATTATTATTAAAACAACTTTGTTCATGTTAGCAGATCCCCAAGCACATGCTCTACAGTTTACCACAAAGGTAACCCCCAAAAGCACTTACATAGCAGAAGGTCTTTTAAATACAAACATAAAATAGCATTAACATTAACAAGTCTCCCAACTTTATTATCTTAATAAAAAATGCCTAAAATAACATTTTATTTCAAAATTTACTATCCTTATCCAGCCCTGTGCAAAGCATGATGGGAAGGGGAAATCCTTAAATAAATACACAAGTAAAATCATTTATGTTTTTTCAAAACGAAAAATATTGAGTTGAAATAAAACAGAACTGTTTCAAGTCAGTTTAACACAATGCAGTTGTTTAAATAAAGAACCAAATATAATGGTGTTAAATAAAAATAATTTTTCTTAAATAAACTGAACAGTGTTGGAGAATCATTTTTTTGAGTGCACAGTATTCATAAAGCGGCAATCTTAAAATGCACTGTATTGAGCTTCAGGCACAGGCTGGCCATCAGAAGAACCTGGACAATTCTCGGTGGCCTGGCAGCCGACTTGGCCCACTGCCCTGTTTTATATATATAAGCCAAACGGTTTCTGTTTAGAGTAATCAATGCTAGATATATAGAGAATGATGTGGAAGCGCCCAGGTGGAGCAAAGAAGCAAAACTTCTGTTCAGGATTTCTAGTGCAGGTCAGTTTCATCTGTAAATAGGCTATTGTAGTTATGTTTTTACCAATTGTTTGCTTTTGTAATCCAAATCCAGTGGTTACTGTTGTTAAACCATGGTAACCACAAATTAAGCATGGTTTTGGCATTTGTAGTAAAAATAAATACAAATGGTAATCCATCTGCCATAAAAAACCCTTTTACTACAATAAAATCATGGTTCATTTTTAAGATCTAGAAAGGTATTGTAATTATGTAGTTGGTATTTTACTAATTTTAACATTCAGGCAATATAGAAAGTAAAGTAATGTGAGGGACAGTGAGATATCACTGCAAAAGAACATACCGAAAAGTAAAATGGTAGTGAAGGTGCAGTTCAGGAGAAAACTTTTTTGCATGTACCCAGCTTAAAGATTTAAAGCAAATAGGGTTGTCTGTGTTTCAGAATTTGTTGTGGGTGTATGCAATGGCTTGCATGAGTGTGAGATTTCCTAGTCTGAAATCTTGTCCATGTCCACCCCTGGTGAGCTTAGTAAAAAAAAACAAATATATATATATATATATATATATATATATATATACTGCTCAAAAAAATAAAGGGAAGACT
>JAUMHE010000061.1:10618278-10628874 GCA_032359235.1 Enteromius mattozi
TATATAATTTTTATTTATTGTTTTCTCCAATTTCTTTATACTTTATACAAAACTGCACACAAATTACACTTGTGCTAAAAACAAAGTAAATTAAAAAAAATTGAAAACAACATTTGTATCATATTCATTGTTTCTTGAAGTGACGGATCTTGCTTTAAACGACTAAAGATATTTTAACTAACTTTTTTTTTTGTTTTTGCAGTGCACAGCTTTACAACATTATTTCTCTTTAAGTTTACTGAAGCAAGGTGAATAACATATCACGCACTGACAAATTACTTCAAGAGATCTTATTACCTAATTTTTAAGCCTCGCTTTTAGAGCTAATAGTGCAACCAAATGAAGTATAGAGTTATTTCTAACATAGCTAGCAGTTACTAAGCCCCTGGTGTGAATATTACATTCCAATTTAATTAAGACCTTATGAACGGCTGGTGTAGCTACACCCTAGACTTTAAAATCTCAGTACTGATCTTTGTATAAAAAAAGAGTGAAAGGAGGGTGGTAGGCATGGCAGAGTCATAAAACCCTTATCGCAGCCTGATCTCTGACCTCTTGTGGGAATCACAGGACCCGGGAAACATGGAGGTCAAGGGCAAATCAATAAACCTTGTCTATCTGTCAGCTCCCCACATCCCTTCTCTTTTTCTCACACTCACACCGTTCTCCTAAATATGGGCATGTTGAGACTATCTCTATTCAGGAATATTCAAGTCTGTAATTCAGGGGAGCGAGGAAAGTATTCCTGGCAAGCTGTTTTATCTGATAAAGGGAAGTGCAACTGAAATTCCTCAATGATTTGTTTTCCAAGTGCACAGGCAGTTTACAGTCTGCCAACACCGGAGTAATGCCACTGGAAGGCCCATAGGTCAGTGCCTCCTGAAGCAGTTCAAGCATGTGAATATCTGCTATGCCATCTCTCCTTTTGTCTCCTCCTGTATTTATCTCCTCCCTTCCCCTGGAACACATTGTGATAGTTTAGCCTGAGATGTGTTAAATTAATGACACACTAACAGGGCCAAGAGCTCTTTAATGTCTATCTATACAACTGCAGGGCCAATACTGCCCGTCAATCTCCCAGCATTTCTTCCCTGAGGGCCATCGCTCATGCGGTGCTTTGATGAGTGATAGATGAGCTGCTAAACAGCTCAGATTCCTCAAGTAATGAGTTTAATTGACATGGCAACCCTGGAGCTTTCTCACCCAACTCACTCTCTCCTCAGCATCATTGCTGAAAGTCGTTGGCCACAAATATTCCTCCATTAAAATACCATGGGGTCCATGATATGGATTTGCAGAACATCACTGAGATAGAGTGTCATGTCTCGCTTTCAGATGTAGTAATTATGATGTCACTTTATGATGAAGTGTAGGTAAAGGCTGGGTAAAAATATAGATATTGCTCCTTCACTGTAAATGGATGCTGCTGTTATTCAATGTCAAATAAGTTGTGGACCAAACTGTATTGTGTCTGTACTGAATGTGATGCAATTAAAAAAACGAACTGACTAATAATTGCATGGAATATTTTATATTTGTACGAACAGAAGAACTTCTGGTAAACAGTAGTAATACTAGTTCTCAAACTAGTTTGAATGTTAATGAATTTGAAGTATTCTACATAAGTGGCTGAGAAGCATAACATTTCAGCTTTTCAAAAACTATAAGAACACCCAGAGTACGTGATTTCTGCATACGTATAGTTTCAGTTTTTCTAACATGTTTTGATATATTCAGAATACATTTTAGTGCACACTTTATTGGTGAATCATGATTTGTTTGTCAAAACATTTATATGTAGATATCACACACAAATTTGTGTGTATGCTCACTTAGTGAAAGAGACCCAGTGTGTTCTGCAAAATAATAATAAGACATATTTCTATTAAGTTGTCCTAGTATGCAAAACAAATACACAACTCTGCCAGTGTAGTCCAATTAACAAACAACTCATATGAATTGGTTCTTTTTAGTGAATCAAAGACATACTGTACAGTGTCATAGCTGTAGTCTGATTCAGGAACAAATGACTCTTATTAGTCTGTTCTTTTTTTGTGAAATCAAAAACATCCAGCACCACCAGTGTAGTCCGATTCACAACCAAATGACTCTTATGAACCGGTTCAACCAAACATGCCCAATTCCTCAAATGAAAGATTATTTTAAATTGGTTATTTAAGTTCAAAAAGACAAGTTACTGACTTGAATCAGTGTGTAGTATAGTTACATTATTAACAGAGCGATAACAATTTTAATGATAATGATAACGATAATGATTTTTACAAGCAAAAGTGAGTTTCTAACGGAAATAAATAAAAAAAAACAGAATCCAAACCAGTTCAATCAGGAAAACTGTATCGATACCCAACTTAGGTGTAGTTGCATTTGTTTAAATGAGTCCAAGCTGTGTTTTCATTTAAAGCTAGCTGCCAAGAGCTTGCATATCACATAATATCTAAGGCTATAGAGTAACATGACAGCACCAGTGTCTTTCATCTGAATAATTATAAAATGACTCAACTCTGGACCAGTCTATTCTCACTTGTTTTGAAGCTTAATTAAAGAAATGCCTGTCCAAATTAGAAACACTACCTGGTCTTCTTCAGCTAATGTCAGTGGACACACGTGAGCAAGCAGAACTGCTGTTGAACCATCAAAATGTTTGCATTTACAGGAATTACTGGTCAGTACATCAATTACAGTACGTCTTAGTAACCACCACAACATGCTGGAATTTATTTAAGCCTGATGCCCAGTGGAGTGAGGGAGGAGATGTGTTCTGCAGGATCAGGGGAAGTCGTGTATTACGTGTATTTTGTACATTAGGTAAACACTGTAGTACTCACAGAGAGCTTTACCATGTCAGAATGATTTGCTGATGAAGAGTCCCATTAATCCCCGGAGTAGTTTTTTCTTTTTTTGAAGACGTCTGCGCATGGTTTCCAATCCTAAGCAATACTGGATTCCTCATGCTTGAAATTAATTTGAGCATTCAAATTAAATTTGAATACTCAGCAACTCATAATCCAGACAGAGGTTCATGCAAAGCTACACACAAACAACATTACTTTACACCATTGCAAACAAGGAGGAACTGTTTTCCTGAGTCGGCTAATCGTGCTGACAGCTAGAAATAATTAAAGTATAAAATCACTAGGGCTTGTGTGAGTACCAGACATTCTTGAGAAGTCTTTGAAGTTTAATTTTGCAGTGATTCTAAAACAGGAGTTCCAGGAACTTGCCTTGCCGTACAGTGTTTTTTAAGAGGTTTGCACCTCCAGTCATGCTCAGATGATATTTCCAGTGCCCACTCATACAAAGTTCAAGATGTTCCTCTGTTAAGCAAACATGCTTCTCATAATGCATTCAAGGTATTTCAAATCTGTGCTTTTAAGTAACAAGAATGCAGGTAGACGGTCTTCTAAATAGTAAAGATATTTGTTATCAGTTAATATTAGTGCCTCCCTGCTAAAAAGTTTCAACATCAATAAACATTCACAGAGGAGTGATTTATTGCACCAAAATATAGTTTAAAGTATCAAGCACATCTATTTGCAAACCTATACTTGAGTTGAGATCTGTGTACCACCTGCATGACAAAACCTCCTAAGGGTAAATGCAGTGTTTTGAGCCAAGGAAAAAGTACCTGGGAGGAGGTTGCAGTGAATCCCTCGGGATGAGGTGTTGATTTGAACGGCAATGCATGAGTGAAAAACTAGCAGCATGGTGGTGGGAACAGGATGGAGTAAAAGAGACAGAACAAGTGTTTTACAGTTGACGCTCCCAGACACAACTAGGAGCAAACACAAGCCAAGCCAAACCCATATGCTGCGGATCTTTCAATGAAACCATACGCAGTGCAGCAACCATAATCAATTTTTCTCTCAAAATATTATTTATGCTGGAGAAACTCCAGGTTTCTTTAATTAAAAACTTAAGGGTTAGTCACAGGTATCAATTGTTTACTTTTTCGATTGGCTCACTCACTGGTGGTGGTCTTGTTACTTGAATGTGCAAGATAAGCAACAGTACCATTCATTCTCCACCATGCTACCTTAAGCATAATTTCTCACGTTACTAAACACACAACAAATTCCGGGAATGGATTTGGCTTCTTCAATCTGGTTCCTGTTTGTAGGGAGAGGTGCTTTATTGCAACACAACGTAAAGAGCTTGCTAGGCATGTCGAAAGTCTTGGCACCAGCGGACACTACATAAATCAATGGCTACATTTACACATACACCAATAGTCTGATTATTATCAATAGTCAGAATAAGAAATTACTCGATTTAAGGTGTTTACATTACATGAGCAAACCTCTTTAATCCCTTTTACATGCTGCTTGCCACTATTTTGATTATTCGCTTTAAGAAATGAGGTTTCTAAGCTACTTTGATGCTATTCATTTGTAGCCCTATACTCGCAGAACAAAAGGTAAATTGCAGATGTAACAGGACTGTTTTTATGCACCTGCTTCAAATGCAAAATGTTCAATGGCTTCCCTTGATTTTTTATGCATTTTATTAATTTATTGCATTCTATATGGGAATATTTAGAAACAAAAGTGACAAAATTAGCACATAAAATAAATGTAAAAAAATCTAATTAAAATGAAAACTGAAAATATAACAATAAAAGCCATTTCAAAATACTATAATAGTATATAAATAATAAAAAGTGAATACTGTTCTAAAACCAGTTATTGCACTTTTTTTAAGAATGTTTTTCTACAGAATGACCAGTGCAATCTGATTCCTGAACAAATGATTTGGATTCCCTGAAAAGGGCCGACTCATTAATCAGACTTAAGTGTTACTGATTAGTTGCTCAGGTGTCAACACATACTTAAGCATGCACAATATGCATTTTGTCAGCAGTATTTATTAAAAGTACATGAATGAAATGTTACCACAGTGTACTGCTGTTTGTTATATAGTTAAGACCAATTATAAGATTGTATTTTTGCTGCCTAAACACACCTTTTGCAATAATTGTTTACATCCTGTTCCACCAAGTTTTAAACTTGTGCATGAATGCATCCAGCTAAATCCTCAAAAAATGTGCACTTCATTCAGAGAAGAATAAATGTGATTAAATGTGATTAAACATGCCTGCACTGTGCAATTAAAACCACAGTACTTCACATATTTTACTGCAATTATGGTTATGCTACCTATAAGCATAATCACATAATCACATTACTCTATTTACATAGCTTGGCTTAACTGCATTATAAGGGTGCGTGCAAACATAGCCAATGCGTAAAAAACTAATAATGCAGATTACTCTTCCCTTGTTGAAACAAGATGTGTTTTTATTGTGTCCTTTAACTAAAAATTTTTTTTCCTCCCTCACATTCTGTATGATTAATGCATAACATTAAGCAATTCAGTTGAACAATGCTCCCTCAAGCCTGAGACAAAAGTGTGGTTTTGCTTCATCTTTGATCAACTTTCAAAGCAAGATATTTATTATTGATGTGGTGAGATAGAGTCATCTCGAACAACCCAGCATCAAAGCTATGGGAACAAAATTTCACGATAGATATGTGTGTGCGTGCGGATTCAAAGTTTGCACCCTACAGATGGAATGTGAGATGTTTAATTAGGTGCCTGTGAGTGGTCTCATGGGAAGGCACTTTTAATTTCTCAGGCTCATGGTCTCTCGCTGCACAGACGGAGCGCAGGTCAAACGCAGAGGAGGATAGCGGAGGGTTGCTGGGAGAGCGACGAATGCCGTGAACACCCACGAACCCCCACCACAGTCCTCTCACAGCATCTGTCCCAACAAAGAGCGTTGCATCCAATTAAAGGCCACAATAGCTGTCTGACATTGCATGACTAGTGATAAGATCACTGAGGAACTGTGAAATATGAATTACCCTCACACAAACTACTGTGGCATCAAATGAAAACCATCTTGCAACACAATACGCCTCTAAAACTCGGAGCCCAGAGCGTGCTTCCAAACATCCCTTGGGTAATACCGCCTGCTTATTTGTGGCGGGGGAAAAACAGGCCTAATCCTTCACACTACCTGGCTGATGCCGTTAAAGGTGCTTCCTCCCCAGGGGACGACATGTGACCCTGTTGAGACAGAGGACAAGAAAGAGCGAAATAAAGAGAGAGCTGGAAGGAGTCATCGCCACCAAGTCTCGGTAACCGCACACACACACGAAAGGTCTGTTCCAAAAGCCGTTGACCTTCTGCAATAAAGAAAGAAAACAAAACAAGACACCAATAACCTGAAAGCGATACATTGAAGAGGAAGCAGCCCTGTCGCATGGACTAGGTCTGAATGGTTCCTCGGAACAGGATCAACAAATAACGTGAAGGAAGGGTTGTGTGCTGTCATTGTGAGGGCAACAATAGCAGACGGTAAACTCCGGGTGATGGTGTATAAAAGACACGCCAAACTATGGATATAATTTTCTGTGAATGATCCTATTGTTCCACCGAAACACCGTTTTTTGGCTGACGACCAAACTGTGTCAGGTAACACAGGTTGTTTGTAGAGAGATCTGTGGCGATACAGGAGTGGAAAGGAGAAAGTGATAGTTCTATTGATCGCGCCTTTTCTCGATTACGATTGCTTTCTTGGGTGGAGCAGGGTTATTTTTGTAACTAAAATGAAGATGAAAACTATGCATTTAAACTAAAAAAACAAAAATTAAATGAAAATGCATCAAAATATTATTAAAAAAGGTGAAATAAAATTAAAAGAAAATTTAAAACAATAAAATTATGTCAGAAATATTCATTAAAGAATGTCAGCCAGGCATTACTGCAAAATAAACCCTTTTAGGTAATAATGACCAGCTGACTATACATATTCCCTACATATTTAATATGTTTTATTATATTCAGTGATTTTAATTTCAATATAGCTTTAAATTTCACTTGTAGTTAATTGTGTTAATATTTTGCTAGTTAGTTTGTTTTTTAATATCCATTGCAAATATCCATTTGAATTATGCAGTTTTAACTAATAAAAGCTATAAACTAATAAACTTAATGTCAGTCATACATAAATTAAACTAAAATTTCTACACTCACAAAAATAATGGCAGTGTATTTTTTAACTATTGGTATCGATTTGATTTGATTTAAACAATATTTTCAAAATACATTTATTCAGACTGCTTAGAATCAGCATAAATCTGTTGCTTGTGAAAACAATTAAATTTATTCAGTTAAAAGGTATGAACATTGGTAAAATATAGCTACTGTAACTGTAGAACAACAAATTGGATTTAGAGATTAATATATATCGTTAAATATATTTAAATATATTCAGATTATTAGTACTATCAGAGAAATCTTATTACATGTATGTATGTTTAGCAAATATGGATAACATTATGTCTGTACATTAAAGCTGTATGGAAATTACATATGCAATTTAAACACATACATTTTAAATTTAGGATTAAATATTTTTTTGAACGTGAAAATAAAAAGCTAAAAAGAAATACAGCACATCCACATAAAAAAGAAATTTAAAACAATATCAAAATAAAAATCTGTAATAACCCCTTGGAGCTCTTAATCTATTCCAGTCCATGAGAACATGTCTGTCAGGCTGTTGTGATACCTAGATGGGCCTGGCAGCAATGAAGCCTGCACTGGACTGGAAACCATCCCCTGACAGGCAGGCTTCAAAACCAAAGAGGTCCAACCATCATGCACATGTTCCCAGTATGAGCTTCAGTAATGTGGACAGCACATGAGAACAGGTCCGTCTCATGTCACCTTATAAGTCAGAGTAATGTGGGACTTTGGCGCAACCCTTTGGCACAACCATGCCTGAAACAATTTAGGTGAGTTCATTTCATGAACCTAAACCTTTATTTCCCATGACAGAATTACATTCAGATTAATGGAATTACGATATAAATGCCCAGCAAGGTCTTACAGGCAAATACACACAGATGTGATTCATACTCAAAGTCCATCTGCGAATACCGACAAGTGATGAATCCCTATCACAGGGAGCAGAGATCTCACGCGTGCACTGCCTCGGCACAGCTGCTCTGTCCGGGGTTAGCATCCGCAAAGTCGCTTCCAAGGAGTTCAACATCCAAAGAGGGAAGTTCAGAGAAGATTAAAGATGTCATGGAATGAAATAGTAGAAGTTTTTGTACTCCCTATAGCTCTCTCCCTGCTTTCTTTTTCTTCCATGTAAGATTGTAGTACAGTTGGAACAAAAACTTGACTCGCATGTGCTCAAAAACTTGACCTTTGCAGGAATTCAATCATGTTAATTATATTTTCCCACATATAAAAGCTTTCACTTTTATGGCCTTTTGAATATTTATACATCAGTCTGTTTTACGAGCTATTTTAAGATTAAAATAACACAGCAAATATGCAAAATTTTTTACAATGAAAAGCCCCTTTTTATATTTGTTGTTCTCATAGATCATTATTTGCAGCCATTAAATCAAACTTTAAACCCTTGAAGCCATGAGTAACAGTCCAACAATGCGTCTTACCCACTTAATCCACCTTACTTCCAGTGTTCTGCATCTTTTGTTAGCTGAATAAACGGCACCGACAAAGAAGAAGAAGTCAGCCAGAGCTTCTTATTGCCTTTGGATGGTGATCCCTTTAAGAATAAGGGTGTACAGTGTTCGGAAACAGAAGACGCAGCTGGTTAAATTTAATATCGAATGTATCTGGGCCAGTATCAGATGGTACGTCAGCCCTGAGGGGTGACAAAACATGCAAACAACAACACAGCAGGGGGCGGCAATGAAAATGTACTCGATACAAAAAGAATAAATGTTAGAAATATAATGAATTTTATAGGCTTAATATTAATGCACACACGTTAAACTGCCCACATTTGTGTTGTCACAACAACTCGAAAACAACACAAGTGTGACACTTCAAACTAAGCCTCTGCATATTGAGTTTCGTCTAGAGGAAGTGCATGAAAGAGTATACCAGTGCTCCTTTATAGCTTTTAACACAAAGCAAAGCCCATACTTTCAAAATATGTCATGAAACGGAAGGACCCACCCAGGTCTTACCTGCACTCCATTCACAGAGAGAGAAGGCGAATGGGTGCAAAGGATATCATTACAATTAGATAGGAAACATGGTTGAACAAATCCCAAAGACCATCAATTAATATCTGAAAGCTTTATTGTGTTGGTGGTCGGAGGTTTAACATTTTTTGCGAAGGTAAAAATCCTGTAGGCCGCACATAAACATTAAAGGATTTAAACGTTTTATGCAACATCCAGTTCTTTAACAACAGGCACTGAAACGAAACATAACACAACACGCCCTCTCCTCATCCTTAAATTAGTATGCAATGACTCATTCAACAGGAGGCTGGTGCTGAGTTAATCATCTATGATTTACTACACTTCCTCCCTAGAACTTCATGTCGACCACATCTAGTAGAGTGTTGAGGAAAAGCTGGCAAACTTGCAGAGCTGGAACCCCAAGTGCTATTATTCATAAACCTGCATTATTACTGCATGTCCTCACTTTAACCCTCTAATACAGATCTCAACCCTGAGGAGACAGGCACCGAGTACAAAGTCTTTATCACCCTCCACTTTCACCTGAGGGAGCAGGTTAGAGAGGGGAAAAAAATGACTTACGGTAATGCAACGTGAGCCAAACTAGACTGGCAGCCAAAGAGCTTTTCAATACCATGAATATAGATGATTCAAAACCTGACAGCACAGCTGGGATTTTCATTTTTCTATTTGTTTAGTAGCCAAAAGTTTGATTTCGTGGAGATTTCACGGATGTATCTGTTCAGTGTGAGTAGTGACAGGTTTGAAACTTTACTGGCACGGTGGTCTGTAGTCGAAATCGATAACTCAAATTACGCATAAAGTAATTTATTAAAAAATGATTTAAAAAAATAAATGTGTGCTACAGGGCTGTAGTTGCTTAATGATTGATTTTATTATTTTAATATCCAATAAAGTCCAGCTTTAGCGATATTGAGAAGTAAACTGTTCAAAACCATCTGTTTCTTTGACATGTGGCCACACTGTACCCTCAGATTACACTTCAACCCTTTTCATTTTGTGCCGCTTATTTTTTCATTACATTGTGGATATTCATTTCAAACTTGTCCTCAAAATGTCAAAACGTACTGGTCTAATAGTATAATTCATATGATATAAACAGCTTTACAGATCATTAAAACAATGTTCACAGATGTGTTGGCTCTACTGGTGCCATATATATTTTTTACCTTGAGGCGGTCTTTGTAGCATTGAATAAATGTAACTTTAATTTTAAAGGTAAATAATATTGCTTTTCGAACCAAAATAGTGAACAGTATTGGAAAAAAAATGTCCATATTAAAATAATGTGTTTATTATGACTAATAATGGCCGATATTGGTATTCTACAATATTTTGTGGTGAAAAAAGTAAAACGTAAGTAACTACTAAAAATGACCGGTTTTAAAAATACATTTTGAGATTTGAAAGTTTAGATTTAACAAGACTTAAAAAAAAAAATCTAATATTGGACAATAAACATGGTGTCATGGTCAGCTGGAGGTGCCAGCACAGGCCACTGGATGGCACTCCAGCGCTCTACAGCCTATGTATGTTTTGT
>JAUMHE010000061.1:10638640-10687695 GCA_032359235.1 Enteromius mattozi
GGATGGTGAAAAAAAGCATTTCCTCTCTTATTCAACATGTGTCATCTCTCAAGAGTTAATGAAAACAACTTGAATAGAGTGATGGGGAGTGTTGATGGAGCCGGGAGCAATGGTGTGTTAGACCTCATTAACTGAGGTTCACTCTTTCATTTCTCCCTCCCTGCATTCCCTGATCTTTCCTTCTACACACTGAGCTCTCTCCAGGTATTTGTTTCCATGCATTTCGTCTGCTCCCCTGCACACAGGGCAGGTCTGCACCCCAGCCACAGCCCCTGAGGTCTCCAGGACAGGCCGATTGAAACCATGTGAGATGAAGCAAGCTTTTCAAATGAGCTAAACGTGAGACCACAATGACAAAATCTAGGGAAAATGTAGGTTCTCAGGTCCCCACCTTAACATAAACACTAAATATGAATAAATGAATACATTGAATTCAGTGTTTGGATTTCTTGACGTACGGCCACACAAAAAGAGACTTGCAGTAAGTTTACTCCTACTCCTATGCAACATTATCACATTATCCAGGAGCTGACATTGAATTTTGAAGGTGGAGAATCCTAAATTCTGACTGAGGATGGTGGTCTAGGCAAGACATTATAGAGACTTCAAAAAAACACAATATTTCAAACATTTTGTGATACTACTGTATAAATATTGCTTAAACGTACATTTAGACATATCAAAGCATTCAACTGTTTGGTGTCATTTAGCAATGATGCATTAAAATGACCAAAAATTGTGGGAAAAGACTTTACTTTGTTAATTTTTTTTAATAAATGTGGATCATTTGAACTTTAGATTTATTGAAGAAAAGTGCATGTAAATGCATGTAAATTGCAATAACATCTTACAATATTACTGTCTATACTGTAATAATACTGTATATGAGACTTCTTCTCACTGTATTGACCCCAAACTTTAGTGTAGTGTATATAAATGTATGAATGACACATTAAAGTGCACATTAAAGACATTTAAAAGACTCTCTCTGATCCCCTGCTGCGTTGATACTTACATTACACTATGAACTACAGACTGTGCATCAACAAGTTTCTCATCCACAAATGAAGTTACGATCGAAGAATACAGTGCATTTGTGAAACCGAATATACAGTGTATGAGAAGGAATATGTTTACTGGATAAAAGAAAAACTGAAATGGATTTTTCTTGACCACACTCTCTCTGTGATAAACAAGCACAATTTCTGGTATTTGATGAGCAGGTTGCACTTGAAATTAAAATGTAATGTATTAAAATGCTAAAAACAATCTTCTCTATCTTGCTTGGGCTTCCAGTAGAAAAAATCTATCGAAGCTCCAGATGACATAATAAGCTGGTCACAACTGCTGACAATGTTCTAGGCACGTACTCATTTTGTGAACACATATTGCACTAGCGGCATTCAAGGATAAACACACACTCACAAGTTTGTTTATTTGTTTTGTCGCTCCAAAACCATGGAGCTGGGTCTTATATTACTTCATCTTTAATTTCAAATGACAGACCCTACAGATCATTCTCACTCTCAGAGCTTATAACATTGAGACAACTCCAGTTTGACTAATCATTTAGTGAGCAATGAGCTCAACTGTTCCATGACACAGGCCAATTTCACATCTCCACCATGGCTACCTTCATACTCCAATTCAAACTCTGCCTGGCTCTTCTACGTCAGCCTGAGAGCCAGATGGGCCTAAACGCTTTTACTTTTAACCCTCTCGCATCAGGAATGTTGGTAAAGACATAGACTAGTGGTAGACTAATTCTGGGGTCTGTAATTGGCAGCTTTGGTTTCAGGGGGATATCGTTTCTGCAAGCCATCCCAAAGACCGCAGCACACAGAAGGCCAGGTTTGAGTTCACACATTGCAATACAATCATCATATTGTGTAATCCATTCACATGAACAGATCAAGATGTCTTACATTCCCTTCTTTGAGGTGGTGAAATGCTGGATAACCACAGCTCTTATGTGGCTTACTTGTTACTGTTCTTTGAAATGAACTACAGGGAAATGAGTTGTTGTGTCAACAAATTTTCAAATTGCTCAGAAACAGAAAAAAAGCTGTCTGTGGTTTGATGGGTTGCATTCAGCACTGTAAGCTTGTCTTATAAGGAGATCTAGAGACAAGTACAAGAGAAATTTAAAAGTCATTCTCGGATGGTGCACAACCCTGCTAGAAAGGTTCAAGAACTCAATGTTTGCATAAAGTGATCCTCAAAAGCCAGAACTATTACGTGTTTAGAGAAGTACTAAACACTTTGAGACATGAAATAGTCTTCAGAAACTTCCGAGGCAATGTTTATTTTCTGAGCGAGTGTTACTGTCCTTCCAGATCATCACCGTGTTGCTGTTACTGAAATCCTCCAGCCTTCTGACATTTTTGATGTGTTATTTTGCATAGGGGGCACTCATGAGCATCCTTACAAAGCCTAAAATGGCAAATTGGACACCCTACAGTCTCTTTGACTTTGCCATCAGGTCGAGGGGAGGGGAGGGTGAAGAAGATCAAAAAAAGCCCTTCTTCTGTGTAAACAGCACGATTGGAAGTCTGCAATTACAGACTGCAGATAGGGAAAGCTGGAAGAGATAAAAGTGGCAGGATTCGAGCGGTTCAATTCCCCACAGATCGGTCTGAATGCACCTCCACACGCAGAGCACACGCACGAAACAAACGTCTTCCTGACTGACCCGAACCAGCACTAAATCACCGTCCAGATGACTTGGGGAATTACTTGAGCCGACAAGGTAATCAAATTGCCCGAAGGGGAGTTTCAAACATGATAATAGTTCGTATTTGTGGTAAACTAATATTGCAACTACATGTTTATTTTTCAGTAGGGAATATTTAGTCCATATGTCAACATCTGAGTCAACATAATGCCGTATGACACTGAGGTCTACAGGCAGGAATACTTTTTTTTTTTTTTTTTAAAGCTACTCCAAACTCAGATGTCTAACTCAACATCTAAAACCTCCTAATGCTTGCCAGCACTGCTCTGGAATGGCCATTAAAATCTTTGCAGGAGTTTGGAAGTGCTCACATTCTGTTTTTTCAAATATGTATCTTTACCCAGAGGTGAATTATTCCATGTTTACTTCATCATTTGTTTGTCCCGACCAACCAAGACACAAACATCTGCACACAAAAACAAATAAAAGGGGTTTAGTGTGTTTGTTTTGAATGTCCCTGAGAGAAAGATCTCCAAAAAAAAACAAAAAACTGGGGGATGGGGGATAGAGAGCGAGAATTTCTCTTGGCGCTCTGCCTTGTGCTGCAATGTCTCTCTCTACCTCTCTGCATCTTGGATTTGACCCATTTCCTCCAAGTCAAAAGAAACATTCGAGGTGCCACTGAAAGATGACCCTCTCCGCTGAAGCACAAACTCAACTGATAGTAAAACCCTTCACCAACCAGCTGGCAGGGTATCAGAGAGTGAAACGCTGTGAAATTGGGATATCTCTCGAATGAATCGCCTGAAGAATTCAAGCTGTATCTGTTCCTTAAAAGACAATTATGCCTGACATTTTATACACCGCTTGCTCTTCCTGACTTAGAAAGATTCAGTGGCTGATTTAGTGTCTGTACACACCATCAGAGGATAAATGACATTACAGCATCAATAGTGTCGGATGGATGAACCACCTGTGGTCAGTAACAGTGGAGTGGATGAGGTTTGCATGGTAATACGATTGTGGTAAAAATGAAGAAAGAACACTCATCCACCCCAGACCAGCTGCTGCGCTCAAGTCAGAAAACAGAACAACACCTGCTGTTGAACTCCTATGACCAGAGGAAATATTCCCTGAACATAACCTGTACAGCATTCAGCTCAGTGAAACCAAACTAAATATCTTTAAATGCATAATGCCTTGTAAACTATATTATGGCAGCAAATTTACAAATTTACATAATTAAACGAATAATAGTGAGTTTGAAAGTGCTGTTTCATTTGTATTTTTACATGATATGGTTGGTAATTTTTAAATAATAATAAGAAAAAAGACCAACTTTTCTGTCACCTTTATAATTTAGGGAAAAAAAGTCTTACCAACTGCACTCAAAACGTATTTCCCTTTTCTTTGAATTATAATTCAACAAAATCAATGAAGCAAATGAACTGAAAGTGAAACAATTTGAAAGTGCGTGACAGGAAGTTCAACTAAAAACTGATTGGGAATGACAGGAAGTTAAATTTACTGATTAAGTTTGTCCTGAGAAATGGTGTTTTCTAGCTATCAAGTGACAGCTATCAACCCGATCTCATGGAAAAAAAAATATTTCACAAGGCGGCTATTTTGTATGATTTTGTGCAGTGGAAAACAGGTCAACAAGTGATTTTTATGCAAAAAAAGTAAAAATATCGTAAAACTCACCTAAACATAACAGCAGATCATAAGAAAATGTACAAATGAGATCATATGTAGATATACAAATTAGCCACCAATTTGCCAAAACATAAAATAGTTACGAACTGCCATATGATTGTGTTGGTTATTTGCATTTCTTTGAATGCCAATTTATTGTTAGTCTTATTCCTTGCAGTTCTGCATCACATTTTCAAACTCAATTGAAATTTGAAATTAGGGATCGAATTGGAATTTACAAAAGCATTGTGTACTTAACCCTGATATCCTGTAGACTTTTGTTCGCAAACTATGGTGGTTTCTCATCGTGATACCTCATCTAACTTATGGACCAAGACAATGACGGCTTAAGGAGGAAGTACAAGAAATTGTTCATGCCTGAAAGCAGCAATTACTCACTCCTGACTCACTCGTTATCGTTTTCTTTATCTTTACTTTTTCCCTCTTTACCCCAGTGTGACTCCAGCCAACAAAGATCTCCAGAGAGTAACCCCGTCTTGCCCACAATACCCCCAGCTCCAGCTCACAGCCAGACCGGAACTGCAGGGCATCCGTCTGCCAGCTAATGGCCTCTAATTTAGTCCTAATAGAGAACGCAATGAACAGGCAGGAGAAGAGGAGGAGGAGAGAGAAAAAAAATAAACACAAGCAATAGGAAGGGGAAAAGGGCAATTTCAGTTGAAAAATATTAATGTAATCAAGGCAAATTAGTGGGTTTGGGATAACATTCCTATGGTGCAGACTGTTTACGTTCTGGGGGAGCGGTGGAAAGTGTGGTGGGTTGAGGCAGAGGGGAGTCTTGTCTATCACATGCGTAACAACCCACAAGCAACATGTAAACATGAGCTTGTACACACATACCCATGTGGATGCCATTGAGGTGTCGTACACCCTCGACACCCCCTGACTGTCATCTCTGATGAGGATTAAAATGTTTCAGAAAACACAAACATGTCCTGCACAAATTATATTAGTGTATTGAAGACATGTGGGAAATATAAGAGGGTGTTACACAACTGAAGCCTGTTGCATGATTGTTAAAACACTAAATGAAGGATGCTGAGGAAAGAGAACAGAGGATAATGTCAAAACATTGGAGGATGGATGGAAGGATGTCTTGAAAAGATTTTGTTTGTTTTTTTGCAAGAATTAGGATGAAACTGCTAAGACGGAGGAATAGGATGTATAGAGAGATGTGATAGGAAGTAAAGAGGATTTGTGGGAGCTGTCATTAAATTGATAGACTGTGTTGATGTCCTGTTTTCTTATGGGGGTTTTCTGTTTTCCTCCTTGTTAGACACACTTGAGTGAAAGGAGGCTGACCCTGGGGAAAGAGAGAGAGAGGACGAGAGAAAAAGAGAGAACTCATGCTGAGCTCTACTACTGAATACACACTACACTGGGATACAGCATGGAAACTCATTAGAGGCTCTACACACACACACACAGTCATTTTATGAAATTTTTTGTGTCTACCACATTTTATGAAGTGGACTATACACACAAAAAAACTTTCGTTAAGTGTTTTGTGATCTTATATATTATTTAACATTTAAATGAAATAAAATATAATATAAACTTATTGTATTTAACGATTTAACAATTAATGATCCATAATAATCCATCATATTTTTAAAAAAATAGGAAAATAAAATAAAATAAAAATTATGCCACACTTTAGCTCAAAAGCATAGTCAACTTTCACTTTAAATGACATCATTGGAGTTTTCAGAGGAGCCAACTCTTAACGTTGTTTCATAATTAGTTTTTCATGCTATTCACAATTTTAAGCATATTCCATTGCCTAAAACAGTAAGGAATTAATTCAAATAACACTTTTTTATATGAATTTAGTTTTAGATGACACTTAAAGATATTCTTTGTCTGACAGAATGTTAAAATCATATGTAAATTTACTTAAAATGTAAATTTTCCACAGTGAAAAAAACTTTTTTTGAAAGGTTTCAAAACCCTGACTGACATTTAAACTCTTCTTGACTGTTTTCAAATAAATAGTAGAGAAGTATGCAAATTTGGATGTGGGAAGTATGTCTCCATCCACATATCTGCACGATAACACTCTATACCCATGTGGCCGTAAGCTACTTTTTTGGCTGGCTAGCATGAACAGTAACAAACACGCTCACACACAATCAGACATTTTAACATTCTCCCTCAGGTGACTATGTAACAGGTCCTCCATGCATCTGTCATGGCTGTGAGCTGATTTACTGATGTATGTTTGCTGTGGATAATGTTTGAAACTGCACTCCCATGTGGAGGAAGGAGACTCTGAGGTGTTGAGACAGTCTGGCACGGTGGAAAAGGTGGTCAGACATGCGTGAAACGATGCTCAAGAGAGTCCGGAGCGCAAACATGACCGCTTACAGACTCGGAACCTCACAGCTGGGGCTTTATCCCACTCACTCTACTCAAATACACTACAGCGTACTACACAGAATTATATTTCAGAGGACATATGGCTTTATGTTGGCTCTTGAGGAATAGCGCTTGAGGATCTCGTTTTTATAGGGTCTACATTTTTGGACATTTTGATGTGAAAAGCGATAAAAAAAAAGACCACAACAAATGCAAAAAAAAAAAAAAAATGGAAAATTGGCATTGCTTCACACACACAAAAATGTAAATGGTGTGCAAAATTGCCTAATATTTTGGCCATGTATTATGAAATTAAACTGCAAAAATAAGAGAAAGAAATCATGGACTGAACTAAAAGTCATAGAGTTCCCACTAGTGGTGAAATTCAGTACAGCATGACAAATGAGGGACAAGGGAGGAATTTCAAATTTATTTCTTCTTGCCAAAATTTTGGCTGTATTAGGGAGAAATAGCCAGCATCGACCCAGTATGAATGTTGCACAATGTTCTGTGTCTATCAATAGGTATATCTTAGGGATATATAAACGAAAATGATGTAATGTAATAGAGTCACATAAAAATACAACGGTCATTTATTGTCTGTGAATAATGACCAGGATGGCTGTGGCTGGTTTGGGTTAAATTGAAGACAGATGTTCTTGTGAAAACATTTCTTGGGTGGTGTAATTTAGGTCACCCTAGACGAAGGTGGGGTGGAGTGCAGGGTCAGTAAAAACAAAAGTCAAACAGTGAGCATGATCATGCTGTATACTTTCCAGCACCTTGCTGTTCTTGAAGCTTTATAGCATAGCAAATAAATCTATTACCCAATGGTTAAACCAGAATGCATATGAAACTGGCAATATCAGATACTTTTGGGTTTAAATGCCTGTGAAAAGCACTCATTAATGACACACAGGGACATACTGAACATGTATTCCTAGTGACCTGTGTTAACATTCCATGAACGCATGTCACTGTTAATGACAACAACAATCCATCTGGTTAATCTGTCCAATTATCCAATTAGCATTGGTCCTTGCTTTGTTTATAGAACCAGTGCAGACTGATCTCTCCTGAGAATCAATAAATGTGTTAAACATCACATTAAACATGCTTTTCAACACCTACTTATCTGGAACTTATAACAGTGTCAGAAATGACTCTACATATACTTAAAGATCACTTAATTTGTTCCTAAAGAACCTCAGCCTATAAAATGTCACACAAATAGTCCAGTTAAATGTGTTACAATACTGATAATATACCATTTATATTATCTTAAAGCTTAATGTAAATACTAAAAATTGCCTAGAAAACACTAAAATAACATAACATAAGACATAATCCACAGAAATGTAGAGCAAACTTAATTTTTTTTTTGCATTATCACTATTAACCACAAGAGGACGCCATTTACTTGAGAGTAACTTTCACAGTGGCTTATTAATAGAACTTAACATGAACTTGCTGGAAACACCAGAAGTTAACAACAATTAACCAGAGACAGAAATTAATATAGAATTATGAACAAAACAGCTTTTTGTTTACTACTTTACACAAGCCATCACCACTACACAACTGATCCTTTCTATGTTTCTTTCTCTCTTGAATGCAGTCATAAAGTGTTTCCATGCACAAACACGCTAAATAAATGAATGAATCAGAGCATGCTGTGTTTACAAGAATGATTTCTGCCATCATTTATTTTCCCTTTATAAAGCCCTCCGCTTTGTAGATTTGTTCTTCTCTTAAAGCAAGTGGCTGTTGTTCAACAGCTTTCAGACAATGAAACATGACACTCCTGAGGTCTCATGATAGTCTGCAGAGTGCATTTTGTTTGGCACATAAAAGCAGGACATCTAATGGAATACGCACAGAGAAAGAACACAGTCAGTTCACCTCGCACCGCATATCAATACTCATTAGAGGAAACCAATGTACGCGTTGCCACACACGCTAATGAAATCATGTATATGACTCTATGAATACCAGTATCATGTATTCGGTGCTCTCCAACTGCTACACAATGTGACGGTTTTGCTTAGAAAAATAAAGGAAGCGTTTTGGCACCTGATACACATGGTTTGGCCTTCCATACTTGGAGTTCAAAGTCACTCTGAAGGGTGCACGAAGCATACTGCCTTTCAATAGCGATTTAGAATTAGCAGAAACAGCCTCAACTCTCAGATTTCCAAAGATTACCTGCTGCATTACAACACACAACGTACACACAGGCTCCCAAATAAATGAGTATATTCAATGCGAAAGTCCTTGAAGATTTGGTTTTAAAAGATTGATAGTTACAACTACCAATGCTAACTGTACAACCAATTCTGCAAGACCTCAGGTCTCATAAAAAAGGCCTTTTCCTGAAACATTACACATGAAACTCAACACGCTACATGTTCGCCTGCTGTGGCTTACAGAGAGCGGTCCAGAGAGACCTACATGGAGCGTATGCTCTCTTGAAGGAAGCCAAACCTCCTGTTATTTGTTACTCCCTACACTACTCCATCTGGCTTACCTCAGTCTAGCACAACTTAGATCTAGGACCCATTTTGTTAGTCGAATGGAGAAATCTTTGAATGAACAAGTCCTTCCTGTACATAAATATCTCTCAAAATGCTAAAGGGGCGTATCTGCTATCGAGAAATATGTTAGTCAGTCTGCTTCCCGCATCTTAGCTTCGGTACAATTCCCACACTTTGACTACTGGAATTCCCAAACAGCATCTAACGTAAATGAAACATTCTTCAAGTTCCGGAGAAGCCTGGCACAAAGCAGAAGAGCAATGCAACGTGCTTGATTGAAAGGCTTCCGAGAATTCTCTGGCTGTGTGAAGCCACGTACAGGAGATTCATAATAGATTTAGCAGGACAGGTACACAAAGCTCTTGTGGCCACAAACCGGAGCTGTGCAGAGTTCACTGTTGACATCTGGAATGTCTTTCCTCCCTTGCTTTTCCTTTTGATTGAGGAGCGAGTCACATCAGCAGCCAAAGTCGCTTGTTTCTACAGCTTCATTAGCACTTTGACTGCATGTGCTCTCTGATAAAAAGCAAAAGTGTCGCCAAAGGATCAGTAGAAAAAAATCAATGTCTTTTACCTAAGCACAATAACATCGGAAATTATGAAATTTGCTAAAGTGATCTTTGAACTTGCAATGTCAGTACAAACTACACCAATTATGCTTATTTAAACATTATTCTTTTACCTCACCGAGTAACTGTTTAAATAGAAAGTCTGACTTTGTCCATCATGGACAAAGTACATCAAATGCTAAGCAGAACCTCTGGAAACCATCCTCGACTGACTAAAGCAATTATCGGGAACTCGCAGATGTTCCTTATTGACTGCCATAACAGAGGCATTAAAGACCATGAAAAACAGATCATGAGTAATGCGCTTTGCAAAGGAACAATTTTTACATTAAATCAACTAATTTACCAAAAAAGGCACTTAAGGTCTGAAACACATGCGGCTGGGAAATCAGGTGTATCTATAAAAATACATCATAGATCTGTCTCTACAAAAATGTGTGTGCAAGAGTGTGAACACAAAAGACTATAAAAATAGGACGGGCTAAGTTTAGGGTGTTTGTTCACGTGTTTGTGTGAGTGTGCATGTCATGTAAACTGGAGAATGCCTGGTGTAACAGGAGGTGTTTTCCACGGCTGTTCCCTTTTGGCTTGTTGAGTATGGTGAGGCCTGATCCTGAGAACTCTCTGGAGAGCAGTTTGGACCTCATTTTCAAAGCCCCGAGCTGCACAGCAGGAAGTCCTGCCCTTGGATGTTTGGGACGGGACAGGATCCACAGGAAGGTATTCCATGAACATACAACGCAGGAGTCTCGGCTCTTCCCAGCAAACTCAGAAGCAGACCCTTGAGAACAGAAGAGTTCAAGTGATGCTTATAGAAAACAATGCTATTCTGAGATTCTTTACTGTTGAAAAAATTTAGTAGGCTAATCTTCCTACCTAGGCAGCATTTTATGGCATAATAGACACACTCCACACATCTTTTCTAAATATGCATCCTAAGTATGCTAATAGTTTTAGCCAAAATTATCTTCTTTTATGTTTTAATACAAGTGGCAAACCAATCTTAACCAAACTCCAAGGCAGCAGTAAGTTATGTTGTTGAACAAAAGTTCAATTCTCACAGCGTCGTTTTCATTGCTGTTAAAAATGACAACTGCTACTACTAATGTGTGTAGTATAAATGTAATCCGTACACACTATATTTGTAATACTGTCATTGCCATGTGGCCTATACCGTCAGCGCACTGGATGCAAACCATGGACTTGAACAAATTAATTTATCTTACATAAAGTCAACTATGATATTAACTGTGCTGTACATAACTACAGAGTACTATTTAAGTACAAGTTAAAATAAAAAAGATCAAATCATTCAATACCACTCATAACAAACTTGTTTGCCGCCATGTTACACTCAAAGTGCTCATTTGAGTGTTTCGACACCACTTCAAAGCTTTTTCGTTTAGGCCTACAAAGTATGAATTTGAAAACGACAATTTCACTCAATATTTGTGAGTATTTTATACTTACATTGAGTAGCGCTTAGCATCATGCTAACCTTAACTAGTTGTGTCTCAGGCAACGCAGGTTCCTGGTTCCACCACGATTACCATAGTAAAATGTAAGTATTAATATAAATTTATGGACGATTACCACCGAGATTTTGTAGAATAGTATGAACTGTAAATGTTTTTTAGTGCAAAAGATGAGATATTTCCGACTTTTTCATCTAACGTTACACAGAGTTTCTTTTTAAGACATGAAGCGGTGTTTTAAAATATCCGAATGTATAAAGATGGTAACAAAAGTTGTTTACTACAAAATAACGTAAGATCTTTTTCGTTCAAATCTAAAATTAGATTGGACAGTCTCCCAAATCATAGTGAGTAACTTAACAGATTAATGTGGCTTATCCAGTCGTATAAAAGATCGGTATTAAAATACTCACCTCATACATGTGCAGTGTTCAAAGGCCTGTTAAATGTTATTCTCAAAAAATGAATGTCCTTTTAATTTTTTATTCACCTTTTGAGGCAATGAAAAATGAAATGTGTTAAACTTGGAACTGTAAAGTGCTGATGGTTTTCAAGCTTATTAGTAGCTCATACTCAAAATAGCCCAGAATAAAAATAGCCTAACAGTTACATATATTAGTGAATATGCCGAATATTTATATAACGAAATAAAATTAATGGTGATTACTGAATATGAAATAAGCTTTTCAAAACATTCTGATTGAGCTCTGAAGCATAACATGGTCTTTCTCAACCACTAGAGAGCAGCATCATTTAGTTTTTCTTTCAACTCTATACAATTTGTGCAAAGTGAGTTCAATGAGTTGCATCCAGTGTCATCAGAAAAATTGAATCACTACGTCAGACTAGGTAATTATTACACAAAATAATTTGTGAAAAAAACCTAAATTACACATAAAAAATTATATATATATATATATATAGGGTAAGTGTACCCATTAAGCGCATGTACCCTTTACGCCCACTTTCAACTTTGACATCAAATTAAAAATAATAGAAAATAATATTTTATGTTGATTATTATTTCAACCAATCCAGTGATTTGTTAATTTCCAGAGATTTTAATTGCATAATCAATCACATTTGACAATTCTGAGTTATCCCCATCTTTGTGCATGCTGCCTCGGGGGGATTCAGACAAAGATACCTCAAAACTTGGTGTTTCAGGACCCTTCAGAAATCCCCATATTTCTGCAGCGTTCAGCCATTGTTTTGATAAATACACTAATATTATGTCAAATCAGAGATGTTTTTGTGTATGAACAAACAGTACTTTATCATTTTATATAAGTTTTCTTTAAATGTAAAGATGGGTTTTATCAGTTTACATACAAATCTCAAGCCAAACTATTAGCCTTATTGAAAGATTGACTGCCAACAAACTAAGCACGTGAACTACAAACACTGAGTGTTTTTTTTATTCATTTTATGTTCATTTACAAATAAATGCATCATAAATTGTTGTGTAAAGCATATAATTTTAATGAATTAACTATTTTTTAAAGATGGGCTTAAATGGTGCAGTGCCATACACATGCAAACTATAGCCATCACATGCCAAACAACTTAACATTTCATAATGTGGGCACAATGAAAATGACTATGATGCATAGGACGAAGTATATTTAAGTTCCATGCGTGTTTTTGTAAACATATCTTACATTTTTAATGGAAAACATTGTCTTTTTTCACCATTACTCACCTTATTAGTTTCAATATTAACTGTGGAACCATTTAAGCCCACTTTAATGTTTTTCAATGAGACATCTAATTACAAACTATTATCAATTTTCTAAGTGAAAGTGTTTAATAACTAAATTCATTGTATGCTTTTACCTTACTAACCTTTTACCTTATGTACTTATTACTGAGAGGCCTTCAAATTACACAGTTTAGCACCATTTAATAATAGATATCTGCTTATGTGTGTCTTTTGATTTCAGTGAGAAAATGACCAAAAAAGAGACAACTACAGAACCTGTCCAGAATCATTAAGGCATGTCACCTTAAAAAAATGACTATACTGGCGAAACATTTTGTAGTGGACAGAAAGTCTTGTGAAGGCTAAGATCAGAGCTGATGCTCACCAGGATAAATGTTATTGGTACAGGTGATAAGTGCTAGCAAACATTACTAAAATGTTTTTTTTTAAATAATTTGCTCTCACTGAATATTTACATTTTTTTTACTCCTTTAAAATGAATAAATGTTATTATTTTTGTGAATAAATCATGTGGGCTTATTTGGAACACGTGCAGGCTTAAATGGTACTGAAGTACCAATTAAGCCCATGCCAGACTTTTGACTTTATTAATAAAATATTTACATTTTATATTCTAAAATGTACATCAACTAATAATACATTTTCAAATGAGAGAGAAATTGTGAATTTTAGCAAAAGATTTTTCTTATAAACAATGTCAATATCTTTGAAAAACACCTAAACTTAGATTTTGGTGGGCTTAATGGGTACACTTACCCTATATATATATATATATATATATATATATACACACACACACAAAAGATTGAATTGAAGACTATTTGCATTTGGAAAAAAAAATATGGTAAAAAATAGAGATGTTTGTTAGTATTTAATCAAGAATGTATTTCAAACTTTAGTGTCAATCATTTCACTTGATGGACATCTCAGTTCAAACAAAAGTTCAGCACCACATGTGTGTGTGTTTTGGTTGTGTGTCTGAGAGTGTGTCTCGCAGTTTGGCGGAAGCAGTAAATGAAGTGTACAGCAGCAGGGTCTGAATCTCTTCTGTTCTCCCACAGCTCTCTGACCCGAGTCTGCCCTGGGACGGTGCTCCATTAGGACTCTCTTTCATCCTTCTTATTCTCTCTGGTGTCATGAAGATGGATCAAATGAAAACACAAAAACACCATCTTTGCCCCCAACCTGCCCTGGCCGACTGACGGCAACAGGTTTAAGCATGGAGCGGTGACTACTTCAAGACCCAAAATGTGCGTGGACTGACACACACTCACACACAGAGAGAGAGAAAAAAAACGCAAAACTCTCTCACACAGATGGCCCTGTCTAAACGCAAATGCTGTCTAACCCCAGCCCCCTGTGGTCATGGTAAGGCCCAGATTGCCAGTAAAGAGGTGGATGCTTCATGGCTCAGCTATTTGCTGGGTAAAGGGAAAGGATTGCAATCTTACCTCAGAGCCTTTAAACATTACGCTGCTTTAGTCGAGGTGAGGGCTGTGCTGTTCACAAAGGTCAGGATCACACAGAGGACAAAGTGAAGCAACAATAAAAAATAACCACAAACCACAGTTCTTATAAAGGCAACTAAACACGTTTGCTTTCCATCACTTGTTATACAGCTTGTGTAGAGAGAGAAAAAGAGAGATTCCAACCTCAACCACATTGAAATGTCAAGTGAAATCTGCTCAGTAGAGTACTTGCCAGAACAAACACATGGCTAGGATACAGGAGAAATGACTTCACATTTGGAAGATACACTGCTTGCATGATTGCAAACAATGTGAAATATGGATAGAAGGGACTTCTTCATCAGTGTTCATTTGTATGAAACTAATTGTTAAAAATCTATATTACGGACAACAATTTTTTCCCAAACTGAAACTTGAATTTAAAAATGAACTCACAAATGAGTATTGCTATCTTTAAAGTGTAAGTTATGTTTACACTGATAGTTATTTGATATATAGAATAGAATAGAATAATTGGTTAATATACATTACTGTTCAAAGGTCTGTGGTCAGTACAAATATATTAAAATAAATTATTAATATTACTCAATTATTAATATATATCTGAGTGATATTAATAATTGCTTATTAATATTACTCAAATACACGTTAAATTGATTTTTAAAAATAGCAAAGACATTTATAATGTGACAAAAGTTTTTTGTTTTTTTTAAGGATGTACATACTGTTCCTTTTAACTTTAAAAACATCAAAGAAAAAAATAATATAGTTTCCAGGAAAAAAAGGCTTCTTGAGAACTAAATCAGCCCGTTAGAATGATTTCTAAATGATCATGTGAAGCTGAAGACTGGAGCATAAAAAAATTACCTACACTTTTGAACACGATCATCATTTATTAAAAATATTGACGAAGTTCTGTTTACACATTATTATTTAGCCATGTTTTATATAACTTCAAATTATTCAGATAATTAAGATGCTAATGAGTTTACAGACTAATTTGGTGTTAACAACAACATGTTTGAGTGTTTGTTACTAGAACCTGTGTGTGAGAGAGGTGTGGAAGAAATCACTGCTTAAGTCAGGTCTTTTCACCAGCAGTGTGTGAGAAACCCCTGGCTGTGTCCACAGCCAATACACACGTCCTTAATGCAGACTACAGAGCACCAGGATGTGGTACGATCCGTACTGAGTGGGGTACAAATTCCCACCAAAAACGTGAATTGTACAAAAAAGTAGAAGAGTGAAAATAGGGGTTTTGGGGTTTGAAGCTAAAAAGGATCTGGTCAAATGTCCTGTGTGGGTGTTCATTTTATATTTTACAGACAATGTTCCTTTAAAAGCCAGCACCTGGAAATCCCATTAGATGTGCATATAAAATCCCCCATGATTAATAGTATATGAGGCAGGGCTGGGTTGGGGGGTACCAACATGTGGACCGCAGGACTCCTCCTCTGCAAGCTCACGTTACACTCCATAAACTTGCTACTCTTTCCCACCTAAGCGTTTAAAAAGGAGGAGGGATCACTTGTCAGGAATGTCTCAGAACTGTGAAAAGAGCGTGTAGAGCTGAGAGTGGATGTAGTGGGTCAGGCTGAATGAGAGAGTGTGTGAGCTGATGTTTTACACCAGACTAACGGAAAGGCGGTCTGCTTTCAAACATCTGCTTATTGATTTGCAAAGGTGGACTGTTGATGTGCACATGCTGAAGTGGATATTTCCCACGTTGACTTGCACCAGACCCAAAAAGCTGCATCTCTGAGGACACCTACTCTGTGCTGTGTGCTCTTTAGCATGGATCAGCCAGCCAGCAGCTGCATGCGGAGCCCTCACACGGGCAGCGCTCTGTGGGGATGCGTCAGGAGCCCCCATTCAGGAGGGTCCGGAGCCGGGTTGCAGCCCTACCAGCAGGCCCCATTCGCCCTGCACCAGAAGCACGATTTCCTGGCCTACACAGACTTCCCCCTGGTGCCGGCACCGCACGCTTACCCTCGCGAGGACAGACTGTATCCGGAGGCGCATGGTGGGTACCAGCGGACGGAGTGGCAGTTCTCTCCTTGTGAACCCAGAGGCAGAGGGCAGGAGCCGTGCCAGGGGGCGGCAGAAGCGGTAGGAGCTGAATTGGACAGTGTAGGGGGGGACAGGCTACCTGGAGCAGTTACAGCATGTCTAGAGGGAGAGTACTCACCTCAAAGTGTGCCAGCGGTTGACACAGAGAAAAAAAGCTCCAAGCGGAAAAGAGAAATCACAGGTGAGTCATTTAGGCAAGAGTGAATGAGATATGAGGCAATGGCTCCGAATCATGTGAACTGTCTCATTTTTTGACCATTCAGAAACTGTAGCACTTTATGAAAAACATTTAACTTAGCCTTAGCACAAAATTCAGTGTAAGGATTATTTGTGTTGACAAACACACAGTCACTGTGGTTATAGCGATAGTGGTCTGTCTTTATCCAAAAATGAAAATTCTATGATCATTTACTCATATTCTCATCATTTTAAACCTGAATGCCTTTCTTTCTTCTGTGGCAAACAAAAAAAGATAAAGTATCACAACTGTTTTTGTCTATGTGAAAGTCAGTGGGGTCCAAAACAGCACTCGAACCCACTTGATTTTCATTTTATGGGCAGAAAACGCTATATCTTTTGTTTCATGGAATATAGCAATATATACAAAAAGAAGGTGAACCAAACAATGTTCATTTTCGGTTAAACTAAAAAAGAGACAAATTTAACTCCAGATATTCTATTTAAAACTCCTTACAACAAGCATGCACATGAAAGATGACCTATAGCACTTTATTTTGTGCATATTATTGTGCAGTTGTTTCCTTCTATTGTTGGAGGCTCTTAGGTAAAGTTCAACTTCACAGTGTTCACTATTGTTTTCAAATCATCTGTCTGGTGGTTTTGACATTCAGCAACATCTGTCACGCTTTCTCAGCCAAGATCTGATTTTCTGAAATATTTTGATTTAAATGAAAGATGTGAAAGATCTCAAATAGAAATGTCAACAAAAGAATCAGATTTTATTGTAATGGAATGTATAAATGGATATATGTGTCACGAATCTCTTCATGTGTAATATACTGGACATCCAAAAGAAAATATGCTAAAAAAGTCATATAAGGTTTATTGTTATTATTAAAATTACCCTTACAGCACTCAATGCTGTTCTCTATCGATATGTACGATTTTGTGCTAAAAGTTCATATTCACCTATTTTTATATCTAAATAAATGGTAGGTTTTGATAAGTCTTACAGCTTCTGGCTAGTGATGTCCATATTTACATCATTTTTGTAACGGACGCTCCCCATATTTCCGATTTCATGCTATTCTGAGAGGAGGAAAAGTGAACCTCAGTGTTTGTGGCACATCTGGTGCATTAATTTAATCTCTCAGCCTTTCTGTGGAAACTGAGACCGCTTTTCTGGGATCAGGGAAAATTTCTTGAAGATAAATACATTTCTCCATTAGTACAGCATTGGCCAAAACAGCAAGACAATATTCGTTATGAGTGGCATTTAAAAATGATTAGCTCAAATCCATCACCAGGCCTTCTGCTACAACAATGCATCCAGGCCTCATAGTCTAATGTGGGGAATAAATATACCCTTTCCTTTTCTGAGTTACCTTAATGTAACCCTACATCACTTGCGGTCGAAACAAGCCAGACCACGTCTGTAATATAACTTGCCTGCGATCCCACTTCTACATTCTTATCCATTGACATTTTCCTGTCGTTAAGCAGTAACAGGATCTCCACAGAACACACTCTCTATTTGACTGGAGAGAAATTCACCATCATGAAAATATTCATCACTGAGGTTGAAGTTTAAGCGTGCTTTAGTAAGAGGCAAGGTGTTGGTGTAAATGATAGAATGAAGGTGTGAATATTTTGGCAAGGATATGATAATCAAATCTGGTAGTGATTATGTTTTCACCAGGTTTTTTTTTTTTTACCTGAAATGACAAGCAGACACTCAATGATTGCATGAAATTGTAAACAGATGTGATTTTCACTCCCAAAATGAATTCTGAATCACGAAGGATGTGCTCATCACTTTTCTTTCTCTTACGTCACAAGTCTGCAGTTTATTTCAGTTTAGAGAAGCTACCTTTCATAGAAAAGAATTTAATGACATGAATTGAGACAACAGAAGCAAATTTGATCAAAATTTGTAGTGAAAATATATATTTTTAAATATACTATGTATTATGTTGTATGTGTGTGTGTCTGTTTGTGTAAATGTAATTCTTCTGGTCTCCTCTCAGTTGTCTTTTTATTTTATTTTATTAGTACGTGTTGAATATGTGCTGAACACTTTTATAGACAGTAATTATGACTGTTCTCTTTTGTTCGGTAAACAATAATTGGCGTAAAATTAAGCTTGTCAATTAATCTTGACTTCATTTGGTCAAATTACTTGAGTGCCTTCTACATAAAATGCCAAATGCCCACCAGACACCCCACCGGGGGGAGAGGTTGCTCTCTAAATGTTTATGGGCTTTTGCTGGTGAAATTTATTGGAGTCTGTTTTTTTGGAGCACGCACATACACACAGTGCCAGGTGTTTCTCCCCCAACCTGCCACCACCTTTCCATTTATTACCCTCAGCAGTGCATTTAAATGAACAGGACTTTAATGACGATAATAACGCGCCTGCTAAAAGGAACAGAGGCTACAGGTTGCCATATGTGAGAAAGTACTTGTCTCACTTTCCCACTCACATCTGGCAGTCCAGTCCATTTCACAGTCTGGCCAAGATCTGGTGAACATGAAGCACGAATTCTCACATTGACAAATTAAAGTCATTTCGCAGAAATTGCATCAGCTTTCTTTCAGTGCTACCGGTTCTAATATGCGCTGTTTAAAGGGTCGCAAGGTTGGAATAACTAATTAAACTCACACAAACTGTGTGACTTGAATGCATTTCGAAGGGAAAAAGTTGTTCAGTGTCCGGGAATATATAAAGCACAAATTCACACTCTTAGATTTCAGATAGACCCATCCGAGCCTTTGTTCTTTTGTTAGCGGATTTAACAATGTTCCGGTGCATTCCTTGCTAACTTGAGTCCTCTGTGGTCAGTTGTGGCCCCCGACAACCCCCAAACTCCCGGCATGCTTTAACTGGGGCTCAAACACCCTGTGATCTGAACTGAGCCCTGTGCAAATGTGTGCCCTGTGTGGCCCACAAAACGCCTTGTAACCATGTTTTAATGCAGACTGAGTTTTAAACTTAACATGCATGAAAACACACGCCGCTCCTGGGGGAGCCGAACTTCAGTGTTGCGTTAGAGTTTATTATTTTTTAAAAAGGAATAGTTGAAAATTCTGCCATCATTTACTCAACCTCATGTCATTCCAAACCTGCACGACTTTCTTTTTTATGTGAAACAAAAAAGAAGACATTTTGACACGTCTTGACACAGTCAATAGGGTCTAAAACTACACCCACAAACCCCCAAAAATATCTTCTTATGTATTACACTGAGCAAAGTCAAACAGTATTTTTCATTTTTTGGTGTGAACTATTCTTTTAAATAAACCTGTTTAATAAATGTTTGCTATTTAACTGTCATAAATCACAAAACCAATGCTAACTAGTCTCTCTTTCCTTTATATCCTCTAGATATTCAGGACTCAAGCTTCAAAGCAGACTCGAACTGCAAAGCCAGAAAGGAACGGACTGCCTTTACCAAGGAGCAACTCCGGGAGCTGGAAGCTGAGTTCACCCACCACAACTACTTGACCCGCCTGCGCCGCTACGAGATCGCTGTCAACCTTGACCTCACTGAGAGACAGGTACAAAACATACTTCAGCTCATGCCCGTGGTATTTTTGGCTGAAAACAGTGAAGAAAACACTCATCCGTCAAGTCTAAATGAGTCTGTGTGAAATATGATTGACAAAACCGAAGTTGAGCCATCATACCATCAATCCCTTATTTCGACCTTCAATGATTTCGGACTAGGCTTTTTTTTTCTTAGGCTCAGACCACACTTAGATTGGTCCTTGATGGTTTTCCCAGGCCTTAGTCCCAAGCATATGCCAGATCCCAGCACAACTCTGGGCTTCTCCCGAATCCCTTTGCAACTCTTTCTTCACTTTTTCCGATGCATCCTACATATCTTGGCCGTCTGCCACCCTTTGCTTTCAAAATGAGTGGCATGTAAAAATAGTGTGGGAACAGATGGTCCATGTTCCTGTGTTTCCACAGGGAGCGAGGGATGCACAAGGGTCACAGACTTGCGTTCCTCAGAGCTTAGTCATCAAAAATAATGTCACAAATCTCTTGATTTGCTGGCTGCGGTTTTATTTCGAAATCACTCAAGAGAGTATGTGTTGATTCTCAAAATCATTTCCAGACAGTTTTAATGCATCTTTGTTTTTATTCACAGGTGAAAGTGTGGTTTCAAAACAGAAGGATGAAGTGGAAGAGAGTGAAAGGAGGACAGCCTGCATCTCCTCATGACCTTGAAGCCGACGAGATGGACTCCGCCGCCTCACCCAGCTCCGAGTAAAGCTCCAATCTAGACATTTGCTCATATTTACAGTCACCCAACCCACCCCGGCCATACACACGGTGTCTAATTTTTCACTATTTCTTCCACGTATCCCGTTACACTGCTTCATGGACAAAAGCGTCTGTGCTTCCTGTTGCTCTTTTCGCTCAGATGACTAATTATCAACAGAGCTTCAACGGCTTGGAAGCACCATCCACTTTCAGTCCACATGTTTCACTTTCATTCATAAACAGATCGAGTGAAATCAGAGGCCTATAAAAACCCAATTACTCACGTGTAAAAACAATTTATATTAACTGTTCGTGCCGTGGTTTAATAGCTTTGACCTCCAGCCATGACGGCATGATGTAGGTCTTTCACACTGTGGTGATGGTGCCTGAACCCTGATCAGAAACACCTGTGAAGCTCCACAGAATGACTAGATGGTCTCAGGGATCAAGCCAAACCACCAAAGCATGGATATCAAGTCTTTATTTTTCCCTAAATTGTGTTGTCAGGTTGCTCTTAGAATAAAGCGTTTCCCTGGTTTAACTTTTTCTTTTTTTTGTACCTCTCTTTTTATATGGAATTAATAAAACACAGATGTTGCATAAAAATTTGATAAAAAATAAATAAATATTTGAAAAATGTGAAGAAAATAATTGTGATCATTATTTCTTTCAGTCTTAATTTTATACTGACACCTGCTGGCGTGGAGGCATAAATGTAGCATGAATATCAACAACAATCACTTCTATTAGTTTTAAAACTATTGTACTGGTTTGTGTGACATAGACTATATGTTAGAAACAGATTTATGATCCATGATGGGTTGTTTTGTTATCAGTGAAGGGGAAAATCCCCCCCCAAAATGAACTTTCTGTCATCGTTTACACATCATCATGTCACTCCATGACTCTTCTTCTCAAAAGACAAAAGAAGATATTTTGAAGAATGTTTCAACTGTGATCACCTAAGTGACTTTTATTGTATGATCAAAAGTAGTTCTTCACACAGAAGAAAGAAGGAAAGAAGTACAGTCAAAGAGATTCGGAATGACATGAGAGAGAGATTTTTGGGTGAACTATGGCTTTAAGCATAGTAATAATCTTCCAGAAAGCTCTCAAAGCTCTGGTGAAAGTGCAATGGGATCAGCTCCGCTCTTGGCCCCAAAGTTTTGAAGGAAGCATCTGGATCGGCCCGAAAATCGATTTCAACCAGAACTGAGACCGGCCCATATGGGGGCGATTCGCACCAGAAGTCTGGAGAGTGACCGCTGGTGTAGAGCTGTGGAGAATAATAGGTGGGTAGGAGTGAAAAGATGACTTCTCAAGTACAGGATGTTGTTGTAGCAGGTAGCCAGTCATCCAATTTCCTGCTTCCCAAAGAAAACAGTGGTAAAGCATCCAGGGTCCAGGGACTCACAATGGTGGGCCTATACTCTGGCTGGCCGGCCGGCCAAACAAAGACAGGAGAGGTGAGTGGCCTGTGAGGTGGACCGGCGCAGGAATAGTTCCAAACACACCCATGATAGAGTTGAGACCCTGACCTTGTGCTGCCTCGGCTTGCTTTCCACCATTACATGCACTATTATTGCTTTTTTAGTAATGACTGTGAAAATAAGCCATGCTTATAAACTTAATTATGATATTAGAGCCCCTAATAAAAGCACACTACATTGGTCCATTTACACCTGTGACGTTTACTAAAATAAACACAGTAGGGGATTATTCTTAAAGACACATTCGCATACAAGCTATTTAAACAGAACCATACCGGTTTGTTTAATTTTGGCCCCAAAAAATAGCATGTTAAGTAACGTGATCTTGAGTACTAGCACTCGTTTGCCCGGTGACTTCATTTAGATGAAGATTCTCTTGGGGTAAAATAGAGAGAGGAAACGAGAGAAAGAAAGACAGATGGTAGAGAAGTCTGGTCTACTGAACAGGATGAACGCTCACAGCTCAGACTGACTGACAGTTAACTAAAGAAACCAGAAGACAAAGTAGGGCAGTTTCATCATTCTGTGGCTGAGCTCTCGATGACGAATGTACATATTAGTAAGAGACATTTTAAAGTGGCTCTTGAATGTAAGCTTTTCAATTTGACCTTATAACGAGACTATGACTGTAAATATATTTGTTTGGCTATGCAACAAGACATTCAACCTGCAATGCAACTGCATTTCATATAGCTCAGGTAGAATGAATATGGTGGAAACACATAAAGAGGCTGGTGGTGTTTGGTGTGTTGTGGGGTGGGTGTGGGTGTGATGGATAGCCGGAGGTGTGCAGGTCAGATCTATGAGCCGGCTGCTGAATTAAAGCGTGGCTTGCAGGCCTTGCTTCAGTGCTGTGGTCCATCTGTATGGTGTTATTGTTTACAGAGGCAACATTTCACTCTGACATCAAAGCTTCATGACCCTTCACACAGCTCAGCTATGCAACCACAAGCCTTGCCAAACTACATTTTTGATAACTACACTTTTTTACTGAGAACTTTTTTTTTTCTTGGGAACAACATTTAAGTAATTTTCAGAGCGAGACTTTAGCATTTTCAGCATTAGCAGGACACCCAACCAAACTAAAACCAAATAACATTAAACATATACTCCCTTACTTCTAAAGTAGGTGAGTAGTAGTTTTGGTTATTTATTTGTTTATTTGTGCACACATATATAACATTAATAAATTCTCTTAGGTGCTTTTATTTTAATTACCTTTATTGATTATTTCTTTCATACACAAATCATATTTATTTATTACTCATATGTTTGTTTATGTCAGTTAGCGCCATTATACCTCAGAAACCTTTCATGACATCAATCCATTTTAGTAACTTGGATTAAATTCTTTTCGTACTGATCTTGTTGTATTTATTTATAAATTACTTATTTTTTATTTCAGTTATTCTACTTTATAAAGTTATGTTTAATTTAATGTCTTACTTGCTATTTCTTTGTTATTGTTTGTGAAATTTACCAAATAATTACTGAGATTGTTTTCAAATATTTTTTTCAACACTTTCCCAGTGTTGTTTAGAATAAAAAAAAAAAGATTACAATTTCCTTATTGAAATATACACATGAAAATGGACTTTGGCGTATAGGTATATGACATGCACGTGTTTGGCGTGAATATAATATGCAGTTTTTGCTTGCATATTATACTAAATTTATTGCCATGCATATGATATGCAGTTTTTGCTTACATGCATACCCCACAACCCTAATCCTTCCCACTCCGTAGCATATACATGTCAAAGTCCATTTTTGTGCATATATCTATACTCTATATTTTTATTTGGCGTACTATTTATACACAAATTAATAAGATCAGGTAGTATATTTGCTAAAATATTTAGGACTAAAAGATTGTCTAGTTGAATGAATGAATGCATGAATCAATGAATCAGTGAATCAATGAATCAATGAATGAATGGTCAGTCCATTAATCAATCAATCAATAAATCAACCAACCAATTTGCTCTTACAACCAGTAATGATCAATTACCGGAATCAGTCTTTAATTTTATGAGCTTTTATTACAGCAGTACAGAGGCTCAGGGAATCAAACCACTGAGCCATGAAGTAACATCATAAAACTAGTCTGCAGTTTTTCTCTGACAGCCATCTCTACACTATCGTCTTAAGAGAACCTGCAAATTTACTCTAGTGTCTGTCTTTACAGAACTGTCTGATATTTGCTCCCTTGTCTCGGGAAGAAACTGCTGGGAAGGAGGGGAGGAAGAAACAGAGGAAATGTGTGATAGCTTCCGCACATCCTCCCAAGACAGTACTTCCACTAGAGAGGAAAAAGTAGAAGAAAAATGCATGTGTATCGCCTGTTCAGGTGTGTGTACATGTGCATATGTGTGTGTGAGAATCTTTTGAAACAGCTTCTATTTAGAGGATGTGGTCAGTGAAGATCCGCGCCCCCCAAAAGTCCCTGTAATGATTAGTGATCCCCTCAGGAGAAGTAAATCTCACGGTTTCATTGCACAATCATTCAAGATGGGCCAGAGACATGCAGTGCAGTTTTAAATTATGCAGGACTTCCTGCCATGTTCCTTTGACAGCTCTTATAACCCAAAGTAGAGAGGAAATTTTATTTGAATCTACTAAAAATAATCTCTTTTGTTGTTTGGGCTGACCGTTTACCTCACAGCAGGAATGAAACAGGACAAGACCTGGCCACAGTGCCCCATGAAAATCTAAAATGGAACATGAAAATTACTGTTGACCCATATGTAGAAAATGGTAAACCGGGAAACCATTATGTTAAAAGCGGAAATTCTCTAAGTGCCATCTACTGTCTTAGTCTAAGTCCTGGCAATAAAAAAAAAAGTTTCCAGGTTACACACAAAAAGCTACGTTGAAAAAATAATACAAATATTTGTACATTTATTATTATTTCTTTTAATTTAGATGATTTATTTAAATGTCTTTTAATTTAATTCAATGATCCTTCAGTAACAAATATCCATGCGCACATGGCAGCACATAGTGGAGCACCACAGTAGCTATCCATCAGTTGAACTGTTTCAGTCTACCTCCTCCTGTCTCTCTCTCTCAGAGGTGTATCAGACGCCAGACAGCCCTTACCAAACAAAAGAAGTCTTGTCTGATACTTTCATCTGATCCGGTATCTGCCACAGCAGTTTAATACCCAATACTATTGATCCTGGCAGCTGAAGGTGCTGCCCCTGTGAGATCCCCGACTCAGTGAACCACAGCCATCACAGAACAAAAGACCCTCTTACTATAGCACAGGCATATGATCAATAAATTTATTACCTCATTTTTTACCGTCTGCAATAAAAGACGAGGGATCAACTGGTACATATTTTGAGAGGCTGATACATGTGTTTCAACATTCCCCAGATTCCTCCTTAAAATTACTGCTATTTTATTTTACATCTGGTGCTTTTGAATTTACAAACCCTTTCAGGTCAAATCTATATGAAAATATTACTTTTTTCAGCTCAACTTTCTATTATGTTTTAATACAATTTAATGAATTATTTATTCATTGTTAATTTATTAGATTTTACTTTTTCAATGTCAAATATGTGTATTATATTATGTATTATATTTTTGTCTTATTACTAGAATCTAAGAGATTAGAAATATATTTAAATGTCTGCTTGATGAATATTCCCGATATTTACAGATGTACATTCTAAATAGATGATCTATCCAAGATTTCTTGAAGATCAATTGTTTTATGCGACTGGATAAACCCCCAAATGCTTATGAGCATGTGTGTGTGTGTGTAAATGGGCACTGGAGGACCTCGTTCAGGGTCGGCTCACTCAACATCACTCAGCTCGCTAAAACCATGGGAACACTTTGTGTAGGGGAAGTAAGCTTCATGCAAGAGCTCCATTTAAAAATAAAGCCACAGGAGCTTTAAGCACATGCAATTCAGACCAAGAAGTCAAAGTTTGGCCTGTTGGCATGGTCCAATTAACCCCTGCTGGAAAGATGATGAAAGTACCATTCCAAAAGTCTTCTTTCTCCATTGTAGGTCATTCAAAAGTAATATGTAATTCAAGTACTTGAGTCTTGTGGGCTATTGCGATGTATGTATCAGCTAATTGGACTCTCATTCTGATGGCACCAAATTCACTGCAGAGGATCCATGCTATATGCATGCTAATAAGCAACTAATAGGTTTTACTGTAAAATAAAGTGTTACTGTATTTTTTTTCTTATACATATATTTTGATTAGAAACAAAACAAAAATACTATAAGCATTTTTTGCAGTGTTTAAAAATGAAAAGAAAAACTGTCCAGAATGACATCTATTAATTAAAAAAATATTATAAATGTCCTTCAACTGTCATTCTTCTCATACTATACAGAATATGAGGAAAATTTAAAAAACAAGATACAATTAAAAAAGGTTTAATCTATAAAATCCATTAACATCTATCCTATCCACTCTCTCAGAAATAAAGGTACAAAAGCTGTCACTGGGGTGGTACCTTTTCAGAATTTCCATTTTTGTACCTATTAGGTTCAAATATGTACACTTTAAGTACGAATATGTACCTTTAGGGTACCAAAATGGACTCCATAGTTACAAACGAGTACCTTTTGATAAGGTACCGCCCAGTGACAGCTTTTGTACCTTTATTTCTGAGAGTGCATATCCTATTAAAAATATTTTTTTAAGTTATTCTTAGTTCCCTAAATTGAAAATCATCCATATACTAAAACAATTTACTAAAACAAAATACTAGAACTGACTTTGCAGGTGCATTAATTTACAGATTTTAACTTTAGGCTTTATATGTCTGATTGCATATACTATTACTTGCTGTCTTGTTCAAAAAGCTTTCCTCTTCTGCTTTCAAGAGTTGGCTGAGATTTTAGCCTTTTTGAAGTATTAAAGAATGTGAATTACATACTTCATCTGCTCAACACACTCCCCTATTTTCCCCTCTTCTAACCACCCCCACACTCAGACTCCATCTCCCATAAGGCTATGGGCGGGGGGCTGGGGGTGGCGATGGCTGAGCTGTGGCGTGACAGGCTGGGATTTCTGGAGCCTTAACACTGTCTTTCATCAGCATGGTGCTCCTGGGCCCGGAGTTGGGTTTCAGTCCGAGTCTGTGTCTGCGGCACGTGGGAGGAGGATTTCTAACACATGGATCCCGTTCCCACCGAACAATGAAAGTCCTGTCGGTTCGCACTCCCTCACTGGGACGGTATGGGTGTGATGTCACAGCACATGAGCCCACCCATTCTTCACCAGCTAAATCCCAGACACGCATACACCAGCAGCACCGCCGCACTGAGCTGGCTCTAATTAACACCTGCTTTCACGAGCATGTTCCCCCCTGGCCAGGGTAAGCTGTTTGGTCTGGGCAGGATTATGTGGTAATGCCAGGCCTGTGTGTCTCGCTCACGTCTGTGGGATATTGAGCTGCACAGAGCAGACAAACACAGCTCAAGTCTCAGACACGAGCGGCTGGAACTGTCCCTGTGGGGACAACCTGCTTGGCCTGCTGCCTACCACTTACTGACCGTGCCAACAAGCTGGCCATAACCACAATTCACTTCTTTTATGAAAGAATTAACCTTGTTAATGAAGATTAGACTAAGAGCTTTTCGTATGTTTTTGTTTTCATTTTATTCCATTAGAATTTTTGTTTGGCTGGTATTCAGACTTTATCATTAATGCTGAAACAACATTTGCATCATGCTATGCATATATACAATACTTTGCAAACCAAATGTAAGATTATTTATTATTATTTTAAAAGAAATTACTACTTTTATTCAGCAAGGAAACATTAAACTGATTAAAAGTGACAGATTTTTTTGTAACATAATACATGCTTTCATATTTCAGTAAATGCTGTTCTTTTGCACGTTACATTTAATGAATCATGGTAAAAATATGTCTTGGTTTCCACAAATATACCAATCATCACAGCTGTATTCAATATTAATGATAATAAGTTACGTAAAAGACTGGAGTAATAACTACTTAAAATTTTGCTTTGCCATCTCATGAATAAACTCAATAAATTATATATATATATATAATGATCATGTGCACAAGTCAGTTTTTACATTACCTAATGTAAATTTAAATAACTTTAAATAACTATGAATAATCAAATGTTTCATTGTATCACATAACTGTGTAATTAATATGTAACTGTAATAATATGTTTTATGTGCCAAATCCATTTTTTTTTGTTAGACGAGACAAATATTAATGGAAATAATGCAAGCATTACAGTGGTATTTTTATGGAGATACATGCACATATTGGTATCCAAGGAAATAAAGCAGCAATTAAAAAACAACAATATTAACTTAGTACATGATCTAAGTAAGAATAAAATCAAGAGTATTGTTAAGAAAAGGCTGAAGGTAAGGTGACCAAAACAATGGGATAAGGAGACAAAAAGTCAATGGTTTTACAGAATTCAAAGGAAAGTGGGAGAGATGTGATATTAATATCAAGGATGAGATTTAGAAACACAAGATTAAACAATACACTTTCTAAAATGCACACTTAAAAGTAAAGATGCTTCACGATGCCATAGAAGAACCTTTAACATCTAAAGTATCTTTCTGTTTCACAGAAGCTTCTTTGTGGTGAAAGAAGGTTCTTCAGATTATTAAAAGGTAAGAAAGAGATGGTTCTTTTTGGAACTAAAAACGGTTTTTCTGTGGCATCGCTGTGAAGAAGCTTTTAAGCAGCATTATTTTTATTTTGCAAGTAAAGAATGTGACAATGTTTACTTGTGTCAAATACAGAGACCCATTGACCAAACATATAACATGTAAGTAAAACACATTGTGACAATATTTACATGTGGCACATATTGAATCATTTGGACAAACAAACATATTGTCACGCTCAGAAAAGACTAGAACACAGAACTTCAATCAACGTGAGTGTTTATTTACAGTGCTGAGGAAACAATGGAACAACACAGAGGTAAGTATGCAAGTAAGTGGTCAGGGGTACTCTCAGGTACGTGGTTAGGTAAGTTCGCCAGTCACTGCACGCTTTATCTGTGGAATAACTTGGGTGAGTATGGCAGGTGCACTCAATACGGGTACTTAAGAGGTGAAGCGAGTCCTTTAGTGAGGACAAGGCTTCGGCAGGTAGATAGGAGTGGTAAGTATAGCTCATACAGTTCATACGTGCATCGGCTCCTTACGTGAGGAATCCGTACAACGCCGTTAGTCATAAGAGTTCGATGAGGGCTCCGTCAATCCCTTCGTGAAGCAGATCCTTTCGTGAGAATACAGTTCAGTTTAGAAAGATTTCGAAGTAAGTGAAAGGATACTCAAAGTTTCTGTGAAGCGGCTCCTTCCGTGAAGAACAGGCTCTGGACAGACAGGTAATGGCAAGGTTCTCAGGAGCAATACGACCTTGAGCTCTGCCGCTGACTGAATGGTGAGGCTGCTACTTAAGGTGCACAGGTGAGTGGAAACAGGTGTTCAGAATTCAGGTGATTGTGATCGCGTGATTGTGACAGGTCCTGGATCAGTGACTGGTGTGGGTGAGTGAGACGACTGGGCTGGTCTGAGTACCGGCTCTTGTGATGACGTGAGACATATATATGATAGCAAACATTACAAGTCCATTCTAATCACTTTTATAAGTCTAATTTTGTGGATATCACCACCTGTATCACTGGCCTTTTTATTTTATTTATTGATATAAGATATTTGCATAAAATTGAGCATTTCTAAACTTTGTGCACTTTCCTGCACTTTGCCAGTGGACGTCTGCTGTTAGAGTTTTTGAAATTCAGGGAATTGATACTTTCTCTCGCTCCAGGATCACCCAGAGCAGTAAAAACCTGGAATGGAGTGGACTGGAGTGGACTGGAGTGGTGTCATTATAGAGCATCCACTTTACTTCACTAGGCTACAACATTTTTATTGGTGGAGAATAAAAACAAAAATAATCTAACTTGCCGAATTTGAAGCACAAGTTACTCAATATTAACATTTTGTTTATAGAACTGCTTCATACAATCAATAAAACCTTGATGATATTCAGTACAACAGCAACTTGTGTGATATTTCTTAAACGTGACATAATAGTTGTGAGGTCACACAGCAAATGTCAACATGGATTCTCATTAGTGATAGTAACAACAGAAGCCTGACAACACAATTAGCCTTCAAGTTGTAAAAAGATCAACAAACAACATCTCGGTTTCACTTAAGACAACAGTGCTGAGACTGTCCTCAGATTTCTCTTCTTTGAGAAAAACATTCGGAACTCGTCTGAACAAATCTAATTAGTCTTTGGTCCTGTCCCATGAGCACACTATGCCGGCTGCTTTCTCTGGCATCAGTCAGAGACCCTTGTTCTCTGGTCAGCGCCTCCTCTGGTATGAAATGAGATATCTGAGAACTTTGAGAACTTTTGGGAAAACAACAGGCAGAGGTCAGAGCAGAGCTCAAGGATTGAATGAGTCGCGCTGAGGATTGTGTGCTGGAGGAAAGCGAATCAAACCCACTGGGGCGCTGAGAACATGCTGCATGCTGCGTGGAGGACGAACACATACATACACACGTTTACCTCACATCTAAATTGGGACTTTCCATTGACATACGCAGTTCTTAATACAAACAAACGAAAATCACCAAAGTGAAAGATTTGCTCATACAGATTTCACAGTGGGTTCATGTTTTGTCACGTTGACCTGCAGAAAACTGTTTGGTTTGAAAGTGCCTTTATACATCACTACACGATTAACAGTAGAGGTTGGACCTATTTGCCTATACTCATTACTCACAATTTTTGCACTTTAATTGAATGGGTATAGGGAAGTCCAAACCACAACTATAGTGGTAACAAGAAACGATATCACTGGAATCACATTCAAAAAAAATGTTTTCCAGCTGCTGAGTGATAAAACCATGGACAGCCAATCAGTATTCAGTCGATTTGGAAGAGTTCAAGAATTTAAAGCTGTAGATGACATGAAAATGTTATTGTTATAGCTATCATTCTTGGTCTGAGCTGGCCCTTAAAGTCTGTGTAAAGTCAATATTAAATGTGTGTTCTGAGTTTGTCACACCACAGAAAAATGTGTTATTAACCACCGAGCCAAATTTGAATGCTAAAAAAAACGCGAAGTAAATAAAATAAGCCGTCCTCTCTGCTCTCAAACGCTGGGGGCTTGTCCACTCGCGACACTGAAACCATGCCCACTCATGGCAAAGCTGCCATCTCGCTCAACTGTCTTCCTGAAGCAGCTTGATTTAAATAAGGAGACCAAGCTCAGCTGTTTAGTAAATTATAGCAACCACGTAATGTAATGAAGGCAAAGCTATAAAGCAAACTGTATGTTGTAGTACCTAATGTTAATGACAGTAACTCATGATTGAACGGACGAACCACTGATGCTTATGCGCTCTAGTTATTATGTGTGTGTTGGACTTGAAGTAGCACTGCGCAGAACGATCAGTGTTCGACATTAAAGTACCGCGACAGCGATTCAAAGCGTAATAAGCTCACTGTACTGATGTCACACAGCGATCAGTCTGTGCAGTCAGTGCTGCTTAAAGTCCGACACATCTCTTATAGTTTTGCGGGAGAGCTTCCAATTTAGACCCGCTCAATTGTTTAATGGTATAACTCCACCATTAAGTATCATATAGTTCACAGTCTTTGTAACATGTTTCAACAATGCATTTCTAACATTTATAATGGATTTGCAAACAATTCTCAAAATTGACTTTACTCTGTCCTTAAAGAGATAGTTCACCCCTAAAAAAACAATTCTGTCAGCATTACTCACCCTCATGTTGTTCCAAAATTATAAGACCTTTGTTTATCATCTGAACACAAATTGAGATATTATAGATGAAATCCGAGAGCTTTCTGACCCTGACAGCAACAGAACTACCACATTCAAGACTTAGAAAGGTAAGGACATTGTTAAAATAGTCCATGAGACAACCGCTTTTTTTTTATGAAGCTATGTGAATACTTTTTGTGCGCAAAGAAAACAAAAATAACAACTTTTTTCAACAGTTTCTTCTCTTCTGAAGAAGAGTCAACCTACCACACACATTCATAACAGTACCATGTTTTATGCATGGTCAGAAAGCTCATAGATCTCATCAGAAAATCTTAATTTGTGTTTTGAAGATAAACCAGGTTTGAAACGACATGAGGGTAATGTATATTAATTAATGACGGAATTTTTATTTTTGTGCAAAGTATTCCTTTAAAATCCAACAGTTTTATGTAAATTTGTAGCAAAGAAACACAGATTTGTTCACTTTTATACAGTATACTGTATACCCTTTCAAACTTTATCAGATCAGTAAGCAGTAAAGACACATGACAGCTGGACATAATCCTGCCGCACGGAACAGCCTTTTGATACACTACAAACCCAGCCTTTGATTTCCGTAACACTGCTGTAAATTAACTGTATAGAGGGGAACAAGATCCAACATGCTGCCTGCAGACCCTTTTCCACTTGTCTCCATCCACCACACCATCAGGACTGTGCTCCCCAGTCACCTGCTTTCATTTCCCTCTGACCATATGAACGAAAGACAGGAAATCTACACTCGCAGTGATTACAGTGAAATTTGTCCGAGTCTAAAGAGGAAGTCTAAGCAGCAGTCTAACCAGCTCCTGCCAAGCAATCGGTTTTCAGAGCAGACCCTGGCGTTATTATAACATAGTCCATCTCAGTCACACACCACTCATCTCATCCTAGCTTTATCCTGGCCCACTACATTCTGGGTTTATCCACAAATGGGTTGTTTGATAATACCCTACTTTCTATCTACCAAATCACTGTCTCTGTATTTTCTTCTAATCTTGGTCCTGAAGTGATATTACCCAACTTTTAATCTGTATATTTCAGTTTGACTCACAGTTTACAAGCAACTCCAGATTGTTCTCATTTAGCAGTGAAGATCTGACCCTTGACCCACGCAGACTGCTCTCTCCTCTCAATCATTTTCTCTCTGCCTTTTACAACTCGCAGCAGCTGGCCTGGCCCTGCTATTCTCATGGGATTGTTCTGGAGAGGTAAAAGAAGAGGCAAGGTAAGAGACAGGAACTAAGACGGGAAGAGTCTGAGTCACTGATTAAAGATTATGGAGTTTACAGCTTACAGAGACAAGACATTTAAAATGATGTTTCTTTCATAATTATTATCATAAATATATTAACTTATCATAACATATAAATATTTCATAATTATATTAAGGTATTTTTATAAATACACACACAACACTGTAACATGTTTAGATGCATCCTCCTGTGTTAAAATAAACTGAAATATTTGCTATCTATCTATCTATCTATCTATCTAGCTATATGTCTGCCTGTAATAAAATGTATATTTTATCAAAATTCATATGTATACAGTGATATTATATTATATTTTATTATATTATATTATTGTTCAAAAATTGGGGTTGTAAGTTTTGTTTTAATGTTTTTGAAAAAAAAATAAAACTCATTTACTCATTGTATTTATTTGATCAAAAATATAGTAAAAACTGTAAAGCTGTGAAATATTATTACAATTTAATTTTTTTATTAAAATTATTTTTGTGCAAACTGTGTTAATTAATAATTAGGTTCAAAAGAACTACATTTATTTGAAATTTAAATATTTTATCTTTACTGTCACTTTTAATCAATTTGATACATGATTTGGTGACTATAATATTTATAAGTATTTATATCTTTATTTGTCTCTTATTATATTTAAGTGTATAAGTATTTATACTTATATTTAAGTATTTACATCTTTAAAATTTTAAGCAGCAATATATAGTATCTATTATATAAAATCTAGCCATGTTTTACACAATTTCTGCACGCTTTTGAGACACAGTCAGACACAGTGGAGACCAAACAGAAGGAAAAGGAGCCACACTCTCAGCAACACCTCATTTTGTCCCTTTTGAAGACCGGTAGACACTTTGGAGGAAATCTGATATACGGCAAAAACAACTATGTAGTCAGACTTTTATTTAAGGAGCTGGACTGCCGATCTCCGATATCCCAAGTGCTGGTGCGGAGCTGAGGGGAAGGAGGGGGGTTCTGGGTGAGGTTTGCTCTGTTGTTTTCTGAACGGCTGCCAGGAAAAGTTTAATGGCTATGGAATTTGGACAGGAAAAAAGCAGGCTGGAAGTTTCAGAGGAAGCAGGGATTTGTGGCTCACGCAGCACCTCTGTTTGTGTTCTTCTGGGTTGGCTCCGCTTCGGCCACCGCTCTGCTTCGCTTCTAGCGAGGAAGAGCGTCAAGCGCTTTTCCACGTATGAGTGCGGTGCCTCAGGAGAATACCTACCGGCGACATGCAGGCCACGGCCTATAGACCTCCACCCCTCACACACACATACACACTGCTGGACAGTTCAGAGGCAGTGCTAAAACTCACATACTCACAGGCTCTAATTGAATACAATACAAATGCTCAGTTCCAAAAGCATATGATACTTTAACCTATTTCTCTATTGTTTTCAGAGAATGTGACTTTTTTGAACTTGACCTTTGAACTGAAGTTCCATCATGGGATACAAAACAAATCCATATTGCGTTACTCTGTTTATTTAATATAATCAAATATGCATACTAACTCCAAAACAACATCTATAGTGGTTCTTTCATTTTGACTTCGACCACAGTTATGTTTCCATACATGACCTCAAACATGGTTACTATGTGCTAACTTGAGTTTGTGGGCTAAAACAGTAGTTTTGCCAATGTAAGTCTACATTTGATATATGGATAATGCACTTTCCCTGCAAATTGTATGATTTGATGGTTATATCATATTGCTTCCATTTCACATCAACAATTGTCCCTAGAGGCTGAATATTTTCAACATAAAATCTCACTCATTGCAACATGCGCATCACCATGCTCCAGATGTTTCTCAGTCGGCTCTCAGTCCCTCTGGGAACTGACTCAAAGAGGAGCTGGTTATGAGGAAAGGGAAGCTTGTATCACTGAGATGATGTCTGCAGTACCTGTCAACAGTAATCACCCCTGCTCCCTATCGCTCAGCTCACACCTCCACACATTCCCTCTCTGTCTCGCCACACAGGCCCAGGATGTAGTCTCCTATCCAGCCTCACTCAGGCATTGCGATCCGACCAGGACCACTGAATTCTGAAACATTTCTCCTTCCTTCACAGTCTCTTATTTAGTGTTTGGATTAAAAAGGCTAACACACACTGTAAAAAATGACTGTGATTTTAATGGCAAAAAACTGAAAATTCTACGGTAAAAGCCTGTTAAATGGTTAATGGTAAATTCCTGTAACATTTACAGGGGAAAAAACGTAAACTCCAGAATTCCCTGTTTTGCATTTTTTTGTTTTTTCTTATGAGTTATGTTTATTATGGTTGTATGTTACGTATAATGTTGATAAATGAATGTTTATTGCGTATTTCAGTTTAGTGAGTGTCACTATGATGGTGTTTAGTGTTTGTGTGAATGACACTGAGCACCTTCTATATATGTTCATATTTAAAGGCTGCTTGTGATAATATTTGGTTCATCATGTGACTTTCTCATCATCACCTGCATTTGGTGGTTATCAGTGTACTTCAAAGGTACAAAACAGGTTTCAGTATTTTAATAGGTTCGTATATTAACATTATATCAGTTAATGAAATTACGGTATTTAACTGTAAATTTAACTTAAGACCGTAAAACCTAAAGTGTTGCTAAAATATTTTTTATGGTCAAATTCCGCAGAATTACCACAGCTGCTGTTTTTTTTTACCGTACATTTTATGGAATTAGACTAGATAAGAGAATAAGAGAACTCTAGTCCCAAAAATATATATTTAAGTACATAGTCATTAATTCCAAATTAGAAATATGTAGTTTTAACTGATTTTGTACTGAAATCATTTAGCATTATCATGAATATAAATAAAACGATCATTAGGACCATAAGAGAGAGATTATTGTTATTTATTTTTCTGAAATATATTTTATATTTTGTTATATACATAAATAAATGAATACTTTTTACACAAAAAATTACACATGATCAAAAGAAACAGTTAAGATTTTACAAAGATTTTTATTTCAAATAAATGATGTTATTTTGGACTTTTAATTAATCAAAGAATCCTGAAAAAAAACTTTCCACAAATATATTAAGCAGCACAACTGTTTTCACACATTAATAATAATCAGAAATGTTTCTTCAGCACCAAATCATTATATTAGAATGATGTAAAATGGCTGTAAATATTAGCATTTTTAAATATATTAAAATAGAAATAAAGTTATTTTCAAATGTAATAATATTACAAAATTACTGTCAAGGCAATTTATATGCAAGCATGGTTAGTTTGTATTTAGTTTGATAATGGTTTTGCTTATAAACCAATAATTTAACAAAGAAATAATACAAAATAATTTAGTTTTTAATTGTTTTGACAGCACAAATAGACACGCGTATAGCCACATACATTGATAATAATTACAATTATAAAGTGATCATTTCAAAAATCAATGTCTTTCCAAGTACTCCCTGCACAGGGATCATTGCTATACAAAATATAGAGCAAAAAACTTGAACACAAGTGTTAAAGTGCTGCTGCCCAACTCAACATTTGTTCATTATAAAAAGAACACCTTTGTGGGTCAAGCTTTTGTTTGTTTTGAGTCCAGACTGCTCTTAACAGTGAGCGCAATTGGCCGTGTGTAATGGTTTTGCGATCACTTCTCAACACATTTGGGTGAAAGAGGCTTGTAAAAGGTCCGGTCATCAGTCAAACTCGATGATCAGCTCCAGTTTGGGAGGTGTGAGTTCAGACACTACAGGCAGAAACATAAACAGACAGAGGAGGAAATGCTTATGGACAAATGGCCTAAATGCGAAGGGAGCAAATAACACATAAAAACCCTGGTGAAACACAGAGAGGGAACGGCCTCCGTAAAGCTCATACCATCACTGCGGAAAGCCCCCCCGCCAAGTGCAGAGTACAACATTTGACACTGAAGCAGCGTATAGGAAACAAACTTCTAGCACCCCAGTACTCCCTAAACAAATAAACTAAAGCCTCATGTAGTCAACAGCTAGTGAGCAAGTGGATGTGATTCTCTGTGTCATCTGGATAATTCTAATAAGAACAGATCATTCTAAGGAAAAGAAAAAGAGAAATGAGAAAGTGTATTAAAAAAACTCTTTCTAAACATAGGCCATACTAATAAAACATAACAGGGTGAAAAACAAAGTCTCAGGTCCAACTGGAATGCCGTCTGTGGTTGGATCAAGTGGGAAAGGCAGTGGTTTTGTTCTCTGATATCGATCTACTTCACTAGTGTGTCGAGACACAGAAATGCAGTAATCAGTCTTCCAGCTCAGTGCCAAATGAAAGGGGTACAGACTAGAGCAGTCAAACATCAGCGTTCAGTCATGGCAGTTTACCAAGTAACTAAAAAAGTACCAGAAAAAGGAAACGGCTCATTTTAAAAAGGAAAGTTCACCAAAAAAGTTCAATTCTGTCATTGCACTGCCCTACATCTTAAAAAATGCCTTACATTACGCAATTTGATGATGCTCACTACAAAAATAACCAAAAATGTCCATTACGTAATTTTTTTTTTCGCAAAATAAGGACAGCTTTCAAATTATCTAATTATATACACATACACAATATATATACAATTATATACATGATATTCATCAAAACTTCATCAAAGTTGTCCTAAGACAAGAACGCATTTTGGTTTTAGGTTTCAAGATAACTTTAATTAAAAGTTTTAATCCTACAAATGTTGACTACTCTATGTATATATTTGTATGTGTGTGTGTGTGTGTGTGTGTGTGGACATTACATGTAATTTGGATTACATAATCAGATTCCAAAAATTAAGTTCTTGTAGGGGATATTACATTTTAAAATCCTCATATGGATTACATATTTACTTATTATTTACGCAATAGCAGTCTCCCTAATTTTTCTTGTTTCCTCTTTTAAATTTCCTGTCTGTAAAATATAATAATCCTGCACACTATCAGTCCGTGTTAAATACAGAAACGTATTATTACAAAAAAAAGCAATGTTTCGTCCACTTTTAGCATTAACTGATAGAGTCCGGGATTATTATTTTTTATGAATTGTATTCAACACTTTTGATTTTCCTTTATAAAATCCTACTGTCATACCATTCAGCTTTGGCTATATTCACAAAGACGACACACACGTTGGTATTTGTGGTCATGGGGACTTTCCATAGGCGTAATGGTTTTTATACTTTACAAACTATATGTGATATTGCCCTACACTAACCCTACACCTAACCCTACCTTTTACAGGAAACTTTCTGCTATTTCAGATTTTCAATACACTCCATTCTGTATGATTTAGTCACCTTCTGCTTATAATACCTATGTCATACCCATGTCATTATACAAATGTATGTCCTCATTTGACAAAAAAATGCACACACACACACACACACATACATGTGTAATGTATACAATTATTAAATTGTTAATGTAAAATTTAACTTGTACACTGCACAGGAGTGAACGTATATGTTAAAATACTTATTTGATGTGAAAGAACTCTACATGAACACAATATTGTCACTTTTTGGATGCAGTAAAAATGTTTGCACTTTCTTCTGTTATCATCCATGGAATAGAAGTCATGATTTGGGCATAAATGTTAATTTTTGGGTGAATTATCCCATTATAAAAATGGAGCACCTTCATGTCATTTTAGTTCCAGCAAAGTTTCTGCAGTCTCCTCCTGTTCTGCCCCTCATCGCCCTCTGCTGTCTCCTGTGCGTGACAGGACCATCCCAGGAGAGAGCTAGGGGGTCTTGGGGAGTTGTGTGGGGCGACCAGGGGATTTTGGCAACCTGTAGCTTAGCTCCCAGGCAAGGCTGGGCTGGAATAACGTGGCCTGTTTATTCAGCTGGTTCAGGGGAAAGAGGATGTGTTCAGGGCCTCATTAATCACGAGCGCTTCGGAAGAGATAAACAGCCAGGACCCAGTGGGGGTGCTGACGCTCCACGTTAGAGTGGGGGTCTGTCCTCACCACAGGGGGGGACGTCTGAACACTTGCTGTAGAGTTGTTCGGGACAGCTTTGTAAGGTCTGAAAATATGTCTAATGAGCTATTTTAGATATTTCAATGACAAGGAAAATAATATATATATATTTTACTACGTATTTGTCTACAAATGTAATATATAATATATTTAATACAATACTGTATATGTTCAAAGTTTGTGGAAGGTATTTTTAGGTCTCTTCCAAAGCTCATTTATTTGATCAAAAATAAAATAAAAACAGCACAGTTCGGAAATAATATTACAATTTTAAATACATGTTTTCTACTTAATATATTTTATAATGTAATTTATTAATGTAATGGCAAAACTGAATTTTCATTGACATTGCTCCAGTTTCTAGTCAGTATATATTTAAAATAAGATACTCTTTTAATTAATTTCATGCAATTAATGCTAAAAGTATTAATTTATTTTAAAAATCTTACTCATGCTTCTTAATGCTAGCGTATATATAATCATAAATATGTCACACCATTATACATTACATATATTTATGGGAGTTTATATATCTTAATTGTGACATCACACCACATAACTCTTTAAAAAATAAATAAACAAAACCAAAAGTGTGTATATAAATAAAAGCATAATAAACAGATAAACTTATTAAAAAGCATAACAATATCATAACTTTAAAACGTACCACATATGCATTGCAATGTGCAATGCATTGTAAAATTACTTCCAAAACAGCACAGCTATTTAAAATGGTGTTATAAATATTATAATGCTTAGTTATATAATATATAATACTTAATGTTTTACTTTTACTCAAAAAGGCTACAAACAGTGCCATTATCATTTATTGAGCATTTAATTTATACTAGTTACCACCTAAGTACTTAACTTTTTTATATGTAATTATTTGAAGTTTACATATGAATTTAAAATAAAAGTTAATACATTTAGAGTTCATATGGATGGCAGAGCAAACATTCAAATCTGAGGTAAACAAAAACTAAGAGACCACATCTGCACCTGTGACAACAAACAAGACAGAAAAACACAAGCACTAACAGAATAATGAATCTCTTCTTCAGAGATATTCAGAGGGAAAGGCTCATTCATCTGACAAATTTCAAGAACGAGAAGTTCAGCTCAACATACATCACTTGTTTTATTTATTTGAAGTTTTTGTTTGATCGTATCCACATTTTCTTCATCATGTTTGGAAGTGATTGCAAAATGGCTTTCACAGAACAAACTCATTTTGAAGTCTTATTTGAATACAGGAATGTTCCATAGACGCATCAGCAAACAGGCGGAGGAAAAAAATCGAGAATCTGTCATCCACTGCAGACGTCCAGCCAAACGGGTGTTATTCTACACTTCCAGATGTTCTCCTGTCTTCTCTTCTCCTCATCAACAGAAAATAAAATGCTGCTGAAATCCTGATCCGTTCCAAAAAGGCTGCCATTATTACCTGACGACCTTGTGGGCTTCTCGCTCGGCCCATGTGGTTCACTCCAGGCTGGCTTTCACTCATCTTCCTGTCCATATTTCACCATGGATGTGGGGAGAAGTGGAAGGGGGGAAAGAACAGAGGGCGAGTGAAAGAGATGGAGAGGGAGAAAATGAAAGCAAGAGGAGGAGATGATAAGTGTAGGTGCATGCTGGGAGAAACAGAGCACAGAAATGAAATGTTTTCAAAGTCAAATGACTGATCTACAGGCCTGACAGACGGGTTTAAATGTTTACAACCTGGTGAATGTGTTAAAGATATTGAATTTCCCTGTTTAGGTAAGATTGGTTTTAATGTTTATACAGGATTATTATGCAGTAAAGGTATACGTGGATGTATGTGTCTGTGTACGTTCAGAGGTTAAAGTCTAATTGGTTTTGAAAGTTCTGGAAAGACCAAGACATCACTGGTTTTCCATAGACTGCTCCCAAACACGGGTACAAATTAGTGCAGCTATATGATGTAAGGAGGTTAGTGCACATTCTCATCGCACTCGCGCTCAAACACACAAATATACTTTCAACATTGATGTTCAAGCAAAAATAATGTATACATGATAACTAGATTATGTTTTTGTTGTGCATATTATTGCACTTTTTCATTTCAGAGGGAAAATGTATGTGATTTCTGTTCAATATCTCAAAGGCTATGTAAGCTCTTAACTTTATCTCTCTACTTTCATCCTGTTAATGTTCTTACACTGTCTAAATAGAAGTTATCATTAATAAAGTTTAAAAGTGAGTTTAACCAGATCATATTTATGACCGTTTGATATACTATCTACATTTAGGTACTTATATATTACAACACAAGAATATTCATTTCGTGAGATATACTTCCATCTCATGTTGTCCTGCCATCTACTGGACAATGCATGCATATACCAGCAAAAGTACTAAAGAAGCAAATACTAGTTGACTTGATTAAACAACAACAAAACTATTATTTAGTATATAGCCTAGACTTTATACATGCAATCGATATATAAAATGACTGAGCCTTAAAAAAAAGAATTCACTCAAAAATAAAAATTTATTTGGAGAAATATAGCATTACGTCACATGCTTACCAATTTATCCTCTGTCGTCAGAATAAGCTTATAAAAACCTAACAATAATATACAAGCAATTAACTTGTGAAAAGTGAAAAGCTGTGTTTGTAAGAAACCGTCGCTTCTGGCCAAAATAGTATAACCCCTTATCCATAGTAAGTTTCTTGTTGTCCCCTCACATCCATCAACTTATTTGTTTAGAACTTTTTTGGGCTATTTTCGCTTGGTGATGTAATGCTACATTTCTCTAAATCTGTTCTGATAAAGAAACCTATTGAACATAAAACATAGAAGCCATTTCCGATGCTTAGCAGTTTAGTATAATAAGTAAACAAAACAAAAAAAAAGTAAAAAATAAAATAAAATTGTAAAAGCGGTTTTCCCATTTTTGGCCAGGTTATTCCAGGACAGAACGTTCTCACAAACACCACATGGTGGCGCCTCTTACCACAACTACGGTTCTTAGAAACCCAAAGGTCAGTACACTCACATTAATGGTATGAGATTACAATGATCTCAGTGCAAACTGACTCAGTCTAATAGGTATAATATTGCTTTTGTACCAAAACAACACGTCAATATAATGCTATTAAAACACTCACTTTCAGATGAACAAGTCTAGAGGAACCACAAAGGATATATGAAGTAAGCTTTATCCCCACCTCCTCAAATGCACAGAAACTGACGTTTTTCTCTGTTTTATAAATATACACAGCTCAACTGTATATAGCGGATGTCAGGTGCTTTACCGAAAAACCACAGAGCTGAGCTCATGTTTACCTCCAACAGACAGACCTCTGGATTTATTTCATTGGATTCTGTTGCTGAGCGATAGAGCCATAAACCTTATCGAGCACTTTTGCTGAATGACCCCATCTGTTCCTACTGACACCCAATGAAATACAATTGTAAGAGTGAGAATGCTCGGGCCTGGAATGATGACGACGAGGGTACATAACTGTCTAATATTTGCTCAATGAGACAAGCTTATTTTGCCACCTTTGAGCGTTACAGACGCTGTATTGACTTTCACCATGGCAGTGGCAGGATGCTCAGTTATGGGTAACAGGAGATGCTCCTAACTCCCAGATTGCCCTGGGCTGAATGAGACATGATAGCCTCAATGAAAGACGATGTGCCCAGCTATTCTGTTCAGAGCATGCAGGGGTAACAAAGCTGAGATTAACCTTGGTATTTTGTCCCACGACACTGTAATATTAAAAAAATCACACACACATTAAATCACATGAGACCAAAAGACTTTGCAAGACTATTTGTGACGATACAACAGAATGTGTTATCTGAGTGTCCCAAGAAACAGGGCCGGCAGTTACAGTAGCAATACCTAAAGGTGAAATGAATCCTACCACAGATATTCTCCCACGGACTATGATGCTCTACACAAACAGGTTTCTCCAAAGGGCTTAAATAACAAGCAGCGACGTGACTTGTTTTGAATCTCCGGTGATTATGCAATAGCAAGTGTAATTGAATAGCTAAATATACACACAGCCGGGCAGACCCACCCATTCACACTACAAACATCTTTTGCTGGTGGGTCTATGGCATAACACTCCTTTCATTTTTGTCTAGATCCAAATTATTCCAAATGATACATATCCTGTATGATAAACGTGTTTTCATTGTTTTTAATATTACTGGGGGGCATGAGGTCAAGAAAGTAAATGACGATGAAGGAAAAAGAATGAAAGGCTGGTAAAGGAAACCTTATTAAATTGTTTTAATATGAATATTTTAATATTATATACTAAAAAAAAAAAATAACAAAATTGCTTTTCTGCTTATTGATATTTAGTTTTACTTATTGTCTGTGCAACAAACATGCAGAAAAAAAAGCAAAAATGTAAAATGAAAATAAAAAACAATAAAATAAACAAAACAATAAAGGATTAGGGATTAATCAATCATTTAAACTTTTATTTAGTTTAATTTATTTAATTTTACATCATAAATAAAGCACATTGTATCCAGTGTTCCAGTAATTTGCTGCTCAGACAGGACAGAGCAGGTGAATGTACAGTAGCAGGTGCTGTGTTTGATATTTAATGGCTAAATACAGTAGACATCATATGTTCACTGCTATAACTCAAGTGAATCATCACCTTCTGAACATCAGAGAGATCAGATTTGGATGGCATAGACTTTGTTCCTCATTTAACCCAAGATGAATTCAGTTCCTCGCTCTAACAGTGGTCACGGGAAGGTTTAGCATCTGATACCATTGTTTGAAAATGTACACAGAGAGAACTAGTTGCTGCTTTTTACGCCATGTAACGAGATTCCCAGCTAATCAGTGACTTTCCTGCGTTATCTCAGCCATCAGGACACTGGGGAGGATGTGTAACCGAGACAAAGGCTGATGTCATGGCTTGATGGATAAGGTGGAGTTAAAGGGAGGGTGATGGAGACCGTTTTGATGTTGTATACATCACTATTCGATATGCATCCCTCATTTACAATCAGATTATAGTGAAATTACACGAGGAAGTGGATCAAATTGTATATGATTTAAAAAATGGGTATATGTTAGTGTGTGCGTCCATCTTTCTGTGCCAGCGGTGATATCTGTATAGTGAGGTGTCGGGAAGGTGAGTAAACATGATGGTGTGCGCTCATCTAATGATCTAAATTGAAGTAGATGAGCTTCTCTCACTCACTCTGAGTGGAGGTGTCTTTTACACTGGCTCTCTGTGCAGCATGAATGGAAAAATGAGCTCATGCCTTCAAATACCACTGACTTCATTTACTGACATTAGACATCAGTCTGAGATCAGTCACAGGCTACCTGCTGCACTCTTGGCACAGAGGGCGATGTTTATTTCATTTAGCATACGCTTTAGAGAAGCAATAAGCAGTTTTGCTATTTCTTAACAGGGCAGAGGTCTCTGGAGGCCTCCCGGGCATTACACACTTCTGGAGGCGGCACGGCGGTCCTGGACCTTCAGACGGCCACGGCGGTCCTGGGCCCTCATGCGGCCATGGCGGTCCTGGACCCTCATGCGGCCATGGCGGTCCTGGACCCTCAGGTCTCTCTTTCGGCTCTTCTGGCCGAAAGTGCGGAATGGAATCCGTGGAGATGTGTACGTCTCGCGCTCTGACAACGAGGCTTTCCGGTGGTGCATAGATCGGGCGGCGCTCTCGCGGCAGTTCGGCCGATCGTGGTGGACTTCCTGTCTGGGCCCGGACCGTCATTAAGCAGAGGAACACCGGCAACCTCCACTTTAATCCCGATGTGTCCGGGACCTCGACGGAGCAGTAATGGTAGGCACCGCGCTCGAAAGCCACGATGATAGCCGCATCCCCGAGACCGGACCGTTCAGCGAGTTGGTAAAACTCCGTTACATAGTCCTCGAACGGCGGGTCTGGGAGGATGAGTGGAGCGTGGCGAGTCCTACCGTAAACGCCATCTCCATATATACGGTTGGGCGTTCTGTCATGATGTGTCTCGCTTCTCAGCAGACAGGAAGGCAGGGAGACGTGAATTCATTGAAACAGAAAACATTTAATAAAACAAAACAGGATACAAGGAACTGCTGAAGAATACGCAAAGACATTCACATACAACCAACGACTGACACTAACCACTCACAAAGGCACGGATTAAATGTATACCGGAACACTAAGGGAAATACAAAACACCTGGGATATACGGCTGACAGGGGATGAAACACTAATGAGGGGGCAGGACTATAAACAAGGCGAGACACGTGTAATGAATGAAAACAAAAACAACAACAGAACAGAAAACCATGACAGTGTGACAGTAGTATTATAAATAAGTAATTAAAAAAATTTAAACATTTTCTAATTAGGATAAATTACCACAAAATCAACCTTTTGTTTTTGTATGATGACCTCATGCTTTTGAAACTCTTTGCAATGCAAGATGTGACAAATGCTTTTAGTAAAATATTTTGTTTAATTTAGTATGATTATTTTAATTAATTGATTAATAATAGTAATATAATGTAATGCATTTAAACTGAAATAGCTCAGAACAGGGGACAGACACAACGTTTCAAGTTAAGCAGGTGAGTTTTATTCACAACGTAAAGGATCCACTTTAGGAGAGGCAACAAAGGCAAATCAACAGGATAACGAAGGTAATACTCAAGGTAAGTCTCTATCACCAAGAGGTGAAGTTTCCGGTAGTGGATGGCTTGGGAAGACAGGCAGACAGGAGACCAGGAGACTATAAACTGGGGTAGTAGAACGTTGTGTGTCTGCCCAAGCTTGATGTCTCCGAACTGCCCGCTGGAGACGGACGTAAGCGGAGTGCCATACCCTCTCGCTCTCTCTGAACCAGTAATCTAATGCTGGGACTTCTGAGGGCTCCTCGGTCCAGGGGAACAAGGGAGGCTGGAAACCTAAGACATATTGGAAAGGGATTAGACCGGTTGATTCTTGGCGAAGATAATTTTGTGCATACTCAGCCCAGGGTAGATACTTACTCCAACTGTTTTGCTGTTTATGACAGTAGGCCCAGAGATATCGACCGATTTCTTGAATCTTGCGCTCAGTCTGGCCGTTCGTCTGCGGATGGAACCCTGAGGAAAGGCTGATAGACACACCCAACAGACGAAAGAATTCCCTCCACACTCGAGAGGTAAACTGAAGTCCTCTATCAGACACAATGTCTACAGGAATTCCGAAATGTCTGAATACCTGGGTGAATAGGGCTTCTGCAGTCTCTAGGGCGGTGGGTAGTCTCAGCAAGGGAATTCATTTACATGACTTGGAGAATCGGTCGACCACCACTAGGATGGTGGTGTAACCATTTGAGGCAGGCAGGTCAGTGGCAATCCCGATGTGGGACCAAGGGCAGTGGGGAATGGGCAAGGGTACCAACTTTCCTTCGGGCAGACGGCGGGGGGTGTTGGTAATGGCACAGACTGAGCATCCTCGGACGTAGCGGTCGACATCCCGGGCCATGTGAGGCCACCAGAATTGATTTCGGAGAAGCGAGAGGCTGCCTGGATGCCCGGATCCCAGAGAGGTGTGAACTGAGTCCAGAAGGTGGTGTTTTAGCATGGTAGGGACATACTTTCTACCTTCTGGACCTCCCGGCAGAGCTGGTTCTAACTGAGTGGCTTGCTGGATCTGATCATCAAGGGACCACTGGATGGGTGCCAAGAAGGCATTCTCTGGGAGGATGGGCTCTGGTTCCTCGAGTGTGGGATCAGGTTGATGCAGACAGGACAACGCATCTGCCTTGTTGTTCTTACTTCCTGGACAGTAGGTGATCTTGAACTTGAATCGTGTGAAAAACAGAGCCCATCTAGCCTTACGAGGATTCAGTCTTTTGGCTTCACGGATATACTGTAAGTTTTTGTGATCTGTAATTACCTCGAAAGGATGATTGGCACCCTCCAGCCAGTGGCGCCACTCCTCGAGGGCCCCTCTCAACTTGATGGCTAGCAGCTCCCGGTTGCCGACGTCGTAGTTCTGCTCCGCCGGAGACAGTTTCCGAGAGAAGTAGGCACATGAATGGAGTACTGGGGGTTCACCGTGCCACTGGGAGAGCATGGCCCCAATGCCCAAAGTGGCATTTACAGTGGGGTTTAATCCTCTGGGGAATACGGCGAGGAGGGTAGTGTCATTTCATCCGCTTGTGATGGCGAGAGTGTGGAAACAGAGAATGTACTCGTGAATGGGCAGATCGGCTTGAGTAAGTTGTAGGAGTTCCTCTTGTACTGTGACCGTGGTGGTGGGTTGACCAAATGCCTCTCTAAAGTGTTCCAGAAAGCGTTCCAGTGATTGCAAGTGTGCACTGTTCACCGTCCATAAAGCCTCCGCCCACTGCAGTGCTTGCCCCGTCAGCAAGGTGGTGATGAATGCTTTCTTGCTCCGATCCGTCGGCAAATGGTGAGGCTGCATTTCAAGAGCACTGCAATAAGAAGCCAATACATGAAGTAGTCTCAAACAGAGAATGGAGCTGGTCATGCGACAGGGCTGGCAGTGGGGGTGGGTGGTCGGGACCAGGCATCATTTAGAGCCCGTAGTAACGCTTGGTAATGATCCTTGGAGGTAGCTGCTTGCAGAACTCCGTTAATGAGTAGGTTATGGGCTGAGCTTCTGTCACACTCAGAACAGGGGACAGACACATAATTTCAAGTTAAGCAGGTGAGTTTTATTCACAATGTAAAGGATCAACTTTAGGAGAGACAACAAAGGCAAATCCAACAGGATAACGAAGGTAGTACTCAAGGTAAGTAAGTCTCTATCACCAAGAGGTGACATTTCCAGCAGTGGATGGCTTGGGCAGACAGGAGACCAGGAACAGGGTAGAAATCTCGAGCTCAGCTGGTGAGTGACTGCGGTGTGCGCGCCTTTGTAGTTGGCAGGTAAGTGGGTGAAGGTGCAGGTGATTAGTAATTGGGTGATTGTGATCGTGTGTACGAATGTCACTCGTACGAACTCATATGATTTTTCGCTAAATCGTACATATTTTACGAGTTGCCAATTTGTATGAATTTGTACAAATTACCCACACCTAACCCTGCCCCTAAACCTACCCGTCACTGGGGTTTAGACAAAGCGTACGAGTGAGATTATACAAATTTGTACGAATTAGCACAAATTTTCCACCTCGTACGCATACGTACGAATTGGTCATGAGACTGTGTTGTCTTAGCCTAAGCCAAGATTAAGCCATTGTTCAATTAGGACATTTTAGTAATTTTTTTTATAAACATGCCTTAAAAAAACCATTACTGGTTTGCATCTTAAGACAAAAGAACAGCATTGACATGTTTTAAGATCAGTCAGTGCAAATTTCTTTCATTTTAAACAGCCCATATTTACATTTTAGTCTAGGACTAGGCTTAAGCCTTGTGTTATGATCAGCTGGATGTGCCAGCCCAGCTCTCTGGCTGGCACTCCAGCATCAGGCTATATATGTGTGCTTTTC
>JAUMHE010000061.1:10687795-10728454 GCA_032359235.1 Enteromius mattozi
TACTAAAAATCCATATGAAAAAACTTACTTCTCACTGTTCTCAGGTCAAATATTTATATGCGATTAAAATGCGATTATTTTCGATTAATTAATTACAAAGCCTCTAATTAATTAGATTAATTTTTTTAATTGAGTCCCGGCCCTAATATATATATGTTATAAATAAAAGTATATATAATTATAATCTAAATTGTTTATTAAAAAAATTCACCTTTTGATTGCTGATGCCTCTATTAATTATAATAATATTTTTAATATTTTGGATTTATTTTAAGCCAGCCATTTTTAAACTATAGTTGAGTTCAACAAAACAGTATCAAAATAACCCAGTTGTTGGGTTTGTCCATATTTCACCCAGCATTGGGTTGTATTTAACCAAGCATTTTTTAAATTGTGGTTGCGTTATTTCTAAGTTCACGTCTCGGTTGATTTAAATCTAAAATGTTTTACTCTTTCCTGTCAAACACTGACCTGTCCCCTGTTTCTGCAGTGAGTGTGAGCCATCTCTATGTGGACACATTTTATTACAGAGGACTGCAAGAAATATGGAGGCATTTTTAGCCTTGAATGCTTCCCATAAACAAATGCCACTGTACTAGAGCACAGATCCCACGTGCCAGACATGCAGATCCCAGCTGCCTTTCATGACCAGAGCTCGAGGCAAGCCTGCGTTTAACATAGTAAAATGTTCACACCATTCCTCACATGCATGTCCTTTGTTGTAATTGACAGGGTTTGGAGAAAGCTAATGCCAGCTCCTTAAAACAAGTACACATTGAATTAGGAGTCTATACACAAGTATTTTTAGGACTCTTCAATAACAACGCTGAGTAGGTTGATGCATACATATCATATATGAACATAAATACTATGAGATATAAATTATAAACTGAATAAAACCCACTGAAACACATATTTTCTCAGCTGTAAGATGGTGTCAAGTTATACATCTGTGGTCAAGCTGAATGTTATCAGGCAACACAAAACCGGATAAGCCTAAACTAAACACTCAAACCTTTTTGTTTGCACTCCCAAATGGGCTTGTGTTCATTTAGAGGAAAATCTGGAGACATTGTTTATATTGCTCTGTTTGTACGAAGGCAGACTAATTACAACTCAAAATGAAACTGACTTTACAGTAATCCCTTTAGAAAACTCAACATGGAAAAAAAGAATATGGATGAAAATTGCTATTCATTGATTACACACAGAGCCAAAACTCCAGCGGCCCACTTAACATCTCATTCACAGACCACATGTAAAGCTCAGACCATCATTTATTCCTTTATACCCGTATCAAATCTTAACTTTGTGACTACAAAAGGCAGAATGTGAGAAATCAGCACATAATAGTTAAAAGAGCCAGTAACCTGTTTGTTTGTGCTTGTTATTAGCGTTAGATGAACTAGACAGGAAAAATGTGTTCTTTTGGACTATTTGAGCTAAATAAGCACACTTCATGGAGTCATTATGACCACCGAGGTGCTTAAAAGCAGTGCATCTCAACCATGGGGCCTCAGCAAACTTCTAAAGTGACTTGAAGATAAGCCAAAATGTTGAGCATTTCTTATTTTAATTAATTCTCACAGGCTTGTTAACAATGAATATGCTTTTTTTTAGTTATGTCACTCACATAGATATTAAATAGAAATTGTGGGTAAAAATCCTCATCCAATAAATCACATACATATTCATTAATAATCATTAAAATCATGAAATCATTAAAATCATTAATCAGGTTCCGAAAGACAATTTTGGGCTTTCAGTGAACAGTTCTTAAAAGAACATTTTTTCAGCATTCTAAATAACCATTTTCCACAATAAAGAACATTTTGTGCAATGAAAAGTTTCCACAGATGTTAAATGTTCTTCATAGATGTTAAGTAGTTTTAAAAATGCAACTGTAAAAGTCATGGGGCCTTTGAATATTGCTGAATATTGCTTAGGAGTCAGAAAGGTTGAGATCCACTGCCTTGAGACTGACAATATAACAGACATACTGATAATATGACATATTATATTATAAATTGTAACACAGTCAGAAACTATGAGCTGCTTCAGCATAGCAGTTTTTAAGACTTTGATATCCCTCCTACCCCCACGGCTTCTTCTGTGGCCCAGACACAAGTGGATCACTATTGCTGATGTACATGTGATTTTGTTTTGTCCTTAAATTAGCATGGAAATGGCCTGGAAAATGGGATATAAATGGAAATGTCAGCTAGTTGGCTGAACCAACAATTGAGCATGTAAACAAAAGCCACATTGTCAGAGACGCTAACAACACTCCTCTGTGTCTTCACGCTGCCCCAATCCCACCAGATTTAGAACACACACAAAAAAAACGGTCTTCTCCACGGACTCCTGATGTGCTGCTGGCAGCCAGAGAAAAGCTGTCAGAGGGAATAAGAGGGAAAGGTCATTGTGTCTGATGTATACATTCAGCTGGGCTGGTGCAGCTGTGTGGGCATCAGAAAGATCTCGCTGGAGGACAGGCCTATTGTGCCAGTCTGATTGATCCTCTATGGCACTGAGCTTACGGACAGACCCTGACTTTAACAGGGACAGGGCCTGTTGACAAACAAGCAGGCCTCTGTCTGAGGCAGGAGACTGAGGCTGCAGGTGCTTGGGCCATGCTTGGATCGAGCCGAGTATGCCTGCTCAGATGCCAGCGGAGGCATTTCCTGCCTAGTCTGACATAGTCAGGCATCCTGGCAACAACCAAACACTGAGCAGGAATGAATAAAAGGCGAGGACCAGTATCTAAGCGCACATAAATGTCCATCAGACTACAAAAACGTAGACAGAGGCACACTTAAAAATACATCCACAGTGATTCTGTTGTAGAAGGGTACAATGACACTCAAATGTTCAGAAGCAAAGACAAACAGAGGCATTGTAAAAAATGATTGCTGTAGGTGTGCTATAGCAAAAATCAGTTAACTTATGCTCTGTATGGTGAAAATTGATTTATGAGAGCTAACGCTTAAACTATACAGTTTTGGAAGTGAAAAGTAATATCAATATAGACTGAAAAATAACATTCTCAGAGATTTTTGAATAAATGTTTCCTGAATATGAGTTATGTATATTAAGGGTATCTAATTGCAACACATGCTGTTAAATTATACTGTTTGATGCATTGTTGATTATTTAGTGTATTGAGGCTTGCTTCTGCCACAATAGTAAAAAATTAAAAGGTTACAACTTTTCTTGCAATTTTAAGTTTATATCTCACAATTTAATTTTTTCTTGCAATTCTGAGAAAAAAATGCAGGTATAACACTCAAAACTGCAATATGTAAACCCTGTAAAATCTGAATTTAAATCACGCAATTCTGAGTTCTTATGTTGCAATTCCTGCAGTTTTTCTCAGAATTGCAAATGCCTGAATTGTGAGATAAATTCAAAATAGTGGGAATAAAAGTCAAAATTATGACATAAACCCCTGGTTTCACAGACATGGCTTAAGACTAGTGCTGTAAAAATGTAATTCTGAGCTGTTTCAACTGAAAGAAACTTGCATTGACTGATCTTAAAACATCTCAGTGCCGTGTTTTGTCTTAAGATGCAAACCAGTAATGTCTTTTTCTAAGGCGTGTTTATAAAAATTACCTAAATGTCCTAATTGAACTATGGCCTAATCCTGGCTTAGGCTAAGCCCTGTCTATGAAAAAAGTGCACTTATCTTTTTTATGTCATATTTGGTAGCAAAAAGCAGGCTTTCAAATTGTGCGTTACCATGTTTAATATTGACGGAAAAAAGATATTATCTTTGCTTCAGCTTTCTCTTTACTGTTATGTTTTAAAGCATTTTTTAAACTATGAATTAAGTCTAATGTGTACAACTTATCCCGGTTTCATATAGTTTAATTAGGACAATTTTTATAAACATGCCTTAGAAAAAAGCATTACTGGTGTGCATTTTAAGACAAAACAAAGGCACAGACATGTTTTAAGATCAGTCAGTGCAAGTTTCTTTCAGCTGAAAAAGCTCAGATAGTCTAGGACTAGGCTTAAGTCTTGTCTGTGAAACCGGGGGAAAATTACTACTTTTTTAAAGCCAGCTTTTTTTTGTAAATTTCACAGATTTTTTTCAACTGTATACAAATACAAATCATCGCCTGTGTCTCATTTTGTAGTACCCCACAGTGTTGAGAATTCCGCTGTGGCTAGAAAGAAATCATTTAATGTGAGCTGGTGCAGAGCAGCAGGCAAAGACGGTGTGACACAATGACCCGGTGCCAGAGAGTGTAAATCTGGCACAGCATCTGCCATCACACCACATTATGATTTACAACAGACCGCAGAGCAACAGACAGCATGATCCACTCCTTTTCTCCTCTATGCTATCATTCATTTCTGCTGTTTTCATGGATGAGGTGCTTCTAAGTTTTTACAGCCACAATAAACAAATGCTTCAGGCATCTACAATATCTACAAACCCAAATGTGCTCAAGACGAACGCAGCTTTTACAGCCTCAATAATAGTTTCAAGCATCCACAATGATGTGTGCAATCCCAAATAGAAATATAGACATGCAGAGTTTAAAATCAACTAAAATGGCTTGAAGGAAATCAGAGGACGTGCACACAGGCGCCTTGGTTTCTGCTGTACAGGATACAAAGCAGCCCGGCTCCAAATTTGGCAACGTGGCATAAAAAGGATGTCAGATAAGTCAGCGGCCAGCTCGTCTGTAGGGATTATTTTTAGTCACACTATTTAGTAGAGGATCGAAGAAAAAGTTTGTCCCCCACCCCTGTTCCCGAGTTTCACACGGTGCTGTTTGCACTGGGAATCTTCTTCCAGTTGACATGGCCCAGCCCGGTGAGCTGCCCTTCCTCGCACCCTCTGTGCATTGTAAACATCCCAGGGTCAGCACCTTACCAAGCGCCTGCCTATGCACACACTTAACTTCCTGTTTACTCTAAATGCTACAAGCCCCACTGGACACCAATAGCCATATTACTGTCTAAGATCTGGAAAGTGGGATTTTATCTCAGAGTTTATCATGCATGTACATACACAATTTTTATATACATTTTATAAATTGTAAAATATGAGACAGTGGTAAAGTGAAAAAAATAAATATTTGGCAGGAAAAATGTGAGCATACGTTTCATGGTTTGAACACATGGCTCAGCCCTGGCAAGGGAGATAATGGAAAACCCAACAGGGGTCAAAGTACAGAGTGACTCAGTGTAAGCTATTTATTATTTACATATTTTTATATTTTATATATATATATCCTTTTAAAATATCTTAGAATGAAATACAAATAGATAAAAACAATAATTATTATTATACTAAATAAAATTTATTATACAATAAAATTGATATTTTCAGCCCCCACAGGAGCATAATGAATATCTCAACAAGGCTATTCATGTGCATGCTATATATTTAGTTTGAAGAATATCCTTCCATAGCAGTGTTTTGATTACTAGACTTAAGTTACAAGTTACCTTCGGGAAATCTCTTTTTAATCAAAGGCATACATATATGAGTAAACATTGCCCTGACAAGGAGCTGAGAAAGAATGGAGGGCTTGTTCTTCGATGGGGTGGAGTGTTTTTGTCTATGTGCAGGGGAACAACCGTTCTTGGCTCCTTATATTTCTCATTCATCTCTCACATCACACGGATGACTGGCACTAACTGAAAACACACACAGTCTAGGTTCTGTGACCAGCAGTTCAGGTTCAGAGAGCTGCCTTACACAGAGCAAGAAAAAGACAAAGGCAGCTGTAAGTGGTACATGGTCGTAAACCACATTTTGGCCAATTCATTTAATGAGAAAAACTTTTACTTGTGTTAGATATACAATAGTATGTACAAAACATAGGGTATTTGAAAATTTATTTAAAAAAAATGTTTTCTGAAATTAAAACCAGCAGTGTCCTGAACTAAACACCTAAAGCACACACACACAAAGTAGGCTATACCATTTGCTAGTAAAGCCATAAGTTGTTTAAGTTGTACTAGTTTGTTTGATTACAGTCACGGCTAATAATATGTTTGTACAGTTTTGTACACTAGCCTAACTTTTCTTGATATTGTGTTTAGCCTGGTACGTTTTTGTGAAGGAGCACATACAATGTGGGCTGTTCCAAAATGTCCGCGCACAGCGCATGAAATGGCCAAACATTAATATAGTACTGTAAGTAACTCGCTGTTTACGCGCAGTTTAATGCAATAGAGAACGTCATTGTTTTGCACAGGTTATTCTGGTTTATAATGGAAAGTATGTGTCGCTGTTTGCGCATTTCGCTGCCAGTGTACACTCATTTATACACTTCTGAGATTGCAACCATACACTGCTGTTCCGAGCCCAGCAGCTACCACGTGATGTTTTCGCAAACTGTATCTGTTGTTAATAGAGCAAACGCTGAAAACAACCATAAAAACATTCCTGCTGGGGCAAGTTTTTATGAATGGCATTTTTCCTTCCTCGACTTTCCCCTTTTTTTGTGAATGAATAACAACTGGAAACGTACTAGGGAAAGCCCGTGGGATTCTCAATCCGCGATTGGCTTAAAGGACGTAAGCTCCGCCTTCGGTTGTTAAACCTTGAATTTGATTGGGTGGAATGCGCAGAGAGGTTTCATTCATAAGGAAGGACAAAGAGAAGACATTTGAGCTCTTGAAAGAGAAAATCCACCAATCAAAATCCTTCCGACAAAGCGAACATCCGACAGCAAGAAAAGCAAGTTAAAGTCAGCAGCAGGATTTAAGAAAAGCCATTATTTTTCCACACATCTGCTGTATATGCCAAACATACACATTTTCCAATTGAAATTTTAGATATAAAAGAAAATAATAATAATAATAACAGTTATAATAATAAAAAAAAGTTTTATTGCTGCCTGAAATAGCCTATAAAAATTACAATCTGCAGTGATCCTAGTTAGAGGTTACAAATTATTATGATAAGATTAATTAAAACAAATACGTTTTTACACTGTATATCATCACTGAAACTTAATATAAAGCAATACAATTTTAATTTTAATTTCGATCACTTCAGGCCAATGAAGAAGAATATAACTCTTTCACTAGACAAGCATTATCTGATAGCGGACGTGGCATAGGCTATACACAAGTTAGTTGTCAGATATACGTTTAAAACATTTCCACCCCACAAAATTCATTGTAAACTCTTTAGACAATAGCGTCTTCCCTCAAACTTAGGAAAGAACAGGTCTCGAGCTGTCCAGACTGTGATTTAGCGGGGAGCAGAGTGTGTGTTTATACGCACGCTGGTGGTTTTTTGTGAATGGAGCTCATTACGTATGCAGCCTTCTCGCGCTCCATTCACAAACTACTGCTGCTGCTGCCTCTGTCCGTCTTCCTTCCCCTCTCAGTCTGCGTGGATCTCATTAAAACACAGCCTAAATGACCACAAACGGTTAAGGCATGGATTATAAGATGGATGGATATCTGGACCAGCAAGTGCCTTATACTTTAGCTAATGTGAGTATGGCTTTATTCACTTCAAAGCTTCGTTGCGCTTAACGCGGGGATGTTGTGCTGTTTCTCTGTCGTCGTTGCATGTGATTTGTTTTAAGCAAGCGCTGCTGCGTTGAAAACTCTTTTCGGTTTGGGCAGAAACCAAGTAAAACTATCGCAACTAGTTTACTAAATGTTCGTTTTCTCCATGTGTTGGACGTCGCGCACAAAAGGTAAAGTTTAATCCTTTCAGCAAACGCTATTCTCAAATCTGAATTCTTACTTAAAAGGAAATCAAAACTTCCCTTTTCGGGATGCTTGAATTGGCAGTATTTGCTATTGTAAGAAGCAATGCAGTGAATTCAGTTTTATTGATGAATGGCCATAATCCCACACTATAGCCTATATGGCAAAAAAAGTATTTAGTCTTGACAGAAGCCTATCCTGTATTTTTGTACCTAGTCAAAGTGCATTGTAAAAAATCATATTTCTTTTAAAATGGTTTACGTTGTTTATAGTGGGGTTTTAGATAAATATCCATCCTTGTTGTTCTGAAGATACGCTTATTCTTTGAGTATGTATTTTTTTTTTTTACTTACATAATGTAGTTTCTGTTTTGTAGAGGTCGCAAGGAAATGGGCCCCTAAATAGACTGTTGATGGCGACAAAAAGGAAATACATGGACACCGAATTACCCCCTCAGGAATCGGAAGGTAAAGCAGCAAGCAAGTTTAAAAATTTTATTACTGTATATTGTTTTATCTACACCGACTGTATATTTTCAGTTCGGTATCTTGGAAAAGGCATATTTTACAAGCTCTTTTACCGAAATCTTACTGTCGCCTATGTCAGAACAATTTTTCTGGTACACAGATGAACGAAAAAAGGAAATATATAGTTGAAGCTTGTATGGAATAATGGATCAGTGTGATAATGATTTACGTTCCTTTTCAGATCTCTTTCAGGATTTAAGCCAACTTCAGGAGACATGGCTCACCGAAGGTATGCACCTTTTCTAAGCATGTATTGTGGGTCTATATTGCAATAAATATGTCCCTCTAGTGGCAGTGAGCAAGGAAATGTCACAGGAGGACATGCTATAGCAAGTTCACACTGCTTGATGAGATTTACAAAACAAAACAATAGAAAGATTCAGACCGAGGCGGCTTATTTGCTTAATAAGGCAACACAGCTGTTAGAAATAATTAATGCTTTCATTTTAGAAATTGAATAGGTGTGATAGTCCAATACAGTATTTAAGACCAGAATTAGTTTTTTTACTGTACATCAGGACAGTCGTCGTGTCGATGTATATGTGTTGCTTTTGTACAAAAATGCCTTGATTGCCCAATGCTGCTGGTTACATTTTATTCAGAAAGTCCTGACAAAGGCTCTTAAAGCCTGTACACCCAGGCAAAGCAAACAAACAGCATCAAAGCTGGACAGTCAGGAGGCAAATAGTTGAAATGAACCCTGCCAGAAACAATTTACTGTGTACATGTCAGAGTGTGGAGAACACAAAGGCTGCTCTCAATGAGACCGGGTGGCTGGAACCCCGCTGTTTTGAATGAATTATACATCTGTCCCAATGCAAACCCTTATGTGTATTTTAAGCTTAAAAGCTGTAAAGTGATATAAATGCGTTTTATAAATTAAATTATAAACAGTGATTTTGTCCATTTGTAGCTTACATTAGGAAAAATACTAATGCTTTTTTTAATCTTATGCTTTATCGGAAATTAAAAAGGCCTGGTTGTAATTATGTGCAGTTAAGATGACATATGGCAAATAGGAGATGCATTTTCTTCAGATAACACCTAAGAGTCTTAAATTCAATTAATAAATTAGGGAACAATAATAGTATAAATATTATTTTTATTTAAATATTAATTTTAAAATTTGTATTGAATTTTTTTGAATGTTTAGACATTTACAGGAATCCCTCAATGGATATTTTAAGGATTTCAAAATGCATGGTCAAAATAAGAGTTCTTAATGAATTGCATCATCCTCAGAGCAGAACTATCAGCTATTATTATGCAGCGTCAAACTGTGAACTTCACACATCAGTCAGAACACAGGGAAGGCAAAGACCATAAACCAGAAACAATAGAGAGCCATCCCTGACTCCACGACAAGTACACAGGTGGAGTAGTGCAGACACTTGAAGTTTGAACAGTGATTTTAGTGGTTTGAGAGAACAATTAAAGCAAGAAATAACTTTATTGCTCTCACACACACACTTGCTCTTTAAAAGCTGCCTCATTTTTCCTGGCCGTGAACTTTCCTTTTTTCTTTTCGGAAGCAATGGCTTATAATCAGGTGGTTATAATGAGTAATTCACCAAATTGTTAAAACAGAGACCGCTGCAGGGATTTTGCACTTAAAAGGCTAAGATGTAAGATAGAAGGAGGCCAGGAGTTGTTAATAGAAAAGCTTGTCCAGTCATGTGAGTATTCTTTACATTTTAAGACAGACCTCCTGGCTCCTCCCAGGATCTGCCGAACTAAAAAAAAAAGTCATTCAGGTTCCCTCAAAGAAAAAGGAAACATGTCTCCATGCTCGCACAGACAAACTTTGGTCTTGTGCTGACTTGCATTTCAAAGCCCTTGACAAGATGTTCCTGGAAGCTCACTGACTTGAAACAAACGCACGCGCGCACACACACACACACAGACTCCCACAGACATTCACAGACACACAGTCTAATGTGACTATGTATGTATGCATGTAGACTGAGAGAGATCGAGTTGGCTTCAATCAACCCTTGAAACTCTAAAAACCTTGAGGGATTCACTTTAAACTGATATTTTTTTTATCTGTCTAAAAATCGCATGTGCTCTTTTTCCAAAAAGTTGAAACACGTCTGAATGATTTATTGCTTGATCTGGTGGGCCAAATATTGGCTTCAGCTTTGACTCATAAAAACAGCCTTACTAATCCTCCTCGGGGCAGAAAAGAAAAAACTTAAATGACTCTAATATAATTACAGTATAGCAACAGGATAAGAACAGCATCTATGAAATTAATGTAATTTCTTTGAGTATGCTCAAAGGGGCATCAGTACGGTTTCCGTCACACAGGAAGTGCCAGATTAATGTTAAAGAGATGGATTTAATTCTTCCACTGTTCTGGTTTCTGTTTTTATGGACTACTGGCTAAAAAAGAGACAGAATATGCTCAAGTAAAAAAGTGTTACTGTTATACACAAGCCTGCATGACTAAAAACTATTGCATGTCAGGAATAAAAAAAGCACAGTGGATAAAGGGGAATAACCCTAGGTTCTTTGCTTCGTTTGAATCCATTATTATTATTATTATTATTATATATGTTTTATTATTTTAATAAAGTTCACCTTTTTACATAGCATTTGCATTAAATCCAGACCTATTTTATGGAGCTTTGAGATGTTGGTGTGGAATAACTCTGAGAACTTAGTCTTAGTCTTGCATAGTCCAGAAAATAATAATAATAATAATAATAAAAATAAATCTATACAACTATGACAGGAAATTCAAAGTCATTGTCATCAATATGGATATCTTAGCTGCTTTATTCAAGGACAACTCAATATATTATTTTATTTATCAGCATTAAAACAATGACTTATCAAGGCTTTTTGTCTAACTGTATTGAGTGGCAGTCCTTGGAATCATATTTCATTATTGAACCAGTCTGCAAATGTACAAATCCATAAAAAGCAAAGTCAGCAAATCCACATATTATTATTAATACCCTTTATGGGACATTATCGATTGTTACTGTACATTATTATGCAATCGGTATGTAAGACATATCTATTGCTAGTGTTTGTGTAGATTTCACCCAGCATGACCTTTAAAGACAAACAGTCTCAACAGAAGTAATGACTGTACGTAATGCCAGAAACATTTATATTACAATCATGCCAATAGTTTAATATTAAAAAAAGATCAAAGCTATAATTTCTTAGTCTGAGGCTCATTAAACTGCACTCTTCTTCTATACTTTCCCTTAGTTATTTTCTTGATTCTTTCTCTTGCTCCCTTTCTCTTCTCAAACACTTATTGCATGACCTTAAAAGCCAGCATTCAAAGACTTCAAAGCAAGTGATGAATTCCAGAGCACTTCACCAAGCAGAGCTGACCAACATTGTCTGAGAATGTCCTCCAGTTTTTTTTCTATGTGTGCAGAAAGAGACATTTAGTATTAATGCTACGCTGCTACATTTGCTCTCTTCTGAATCGTTTCTTATTCTGTTGAAACATGCTTACTATGGATAAGCGAGGTAATTGGCTACATCAGCTCGAAAGACTGTAAATCCATCAGCACGACCCAGCTAGAGTGTTGGTGATGGGTAGGGGGAGGACATCACTTCTTGTGGACTGACATTGATCACCCCTTATTATGTTTAAATAAGGCCTGTATATGATACAGATGTGTGGAGGTGCTGGATGCGCATTTGGCCCTCTCAGATTTTGAGTGAATTTTCATTTTTATCGTTTATAATTAGGTTGCAGGATTTGTGTAATTTAATTAACAATTTACATACAAATTTGTTCACTCTAATATGCCATTGAACATGTCAGAACCAGAACTGGTGCTCTTTCCAAAAAAAAAAAAAAAGTTAAAATAAATTAAATAAAAATAAATAAATACATATATAATCACTCAATTACAATAATTTATAAAAATAAAGAATAAAAAATAAATCTATAATATTAATATGATTAAAGCTGACACAACGTCAAAGATACAAGCAAAAAATATTAAAAAATACAAATACAAAAAGAGAGAGCAAATTTTGACACAAGAGTAATAATAGCCCATCTACTGTTCATCTGATGGAATTCAGGAGTAATCAAGATATCTGCACACACACACTCAGTGGTGATATTGATCTGCTGCCCGTGGAAAAGTGCTGGCACATGGAAAAGTGGAGGTGAAGGTCACGGGCTGTCCAGATGCAGTAACTCAGGTTTCACTGGGATGATGAAGGGAGACACAGGCTAAGCTAATGGACAGCCCATCCCTTCATCAAATCACACTGTCCATTTAGACTATGTGTGCTCAAGAAAAATGACTTGGTTTTCAAAACATATTTTGAGTATGATCTCTGAGTCAGAAAGAAGGAAACACAGGAAAACATAAATCCAAACTACTATAAAATGTGTTTTTGGGGTCAGAGAGAGATCCAATAAATAAATAATAAATAAAGTATTGTGTCATATTTACTATTTAAGGGACTCCAGGCAAATGTAATTGTTCTTTTTTATTACCCAGAAATATTTGCTACATTATACTAATTCATTATATTGTTAACTTTTTTTTTTTTACTTTTCGATTTTTAATTCATTTGAATTTTTTTTGCAACTGGACACCAAATAGAAACAGCGCTTCTAGAATCTGAAAATTGCTTTTGAGATAAAACTATGTCTTCCCTGGTTAGAGGAATTTCATAATAAATAATTTTTTATACACGTTTCATATATGTGAATATATCAGTACATATTTTTAGTACATATGCTTATTTTAACATTTTGGTGGTCTCTGCAGCTCAAGTTCCTGACAGTGATGAGCAGTTTGTTCCTGACTTCCACTCAGAGAACTGTAAGTACATCATTCCTTTTGATTCACGTCTTATGCACGAACATTAATAAACATGAAACCTGAGAGGGTGAGAAAGATGACAAAAACAAAAAGATAAAGAAGAGGAAGTAGGTTTGTCCTCCAATTATTTGTCCAAAAAGTGACTGATTGACAAACCGCTGGAGGCTGAGGCGTGGAGGTTTTTAGAGGAACAGTCCCGTTCTCATGCTCTGCGTAACAGAAACGCACGATACATGACCTACTACACTTACACTGACGTATTTGGATGTTCATACTAAAAAGCAACCTCCATTTGCATGTGCCTAAAAGACTCAATTGAGCAGCTAAGGAAGCCGGTAAAAGATCATTCAGCAGTTGAGGACAAAGATTTCCTTTTTGTGTCTGACAGAGGTGTAAATGAGAAAGCAAATTCCTGTACCGCACAACGCAAAGGCCGCCTTTTCAACTGCTTTCCTTGTTTTGTTGTGTCTCCTGTCAATGGCGTGCCGGGCTTTGTGGCATGCGCTCTGTAAACAGTTCCCCTTGAACCTTTTGTTGCGGCCATTCACAACATATTGGGTTGAGCCTTCGCCACGTTGGCGAGTCTGTTATGGTGACAGTTCTTTCAAGGGTTGCAAAGTTCACAGAATGAGTCATAGATCTTGTTTTTTTCAGTAACATGAACCGGGCCGTGGCTTGCTAAAAGACAGAGTGTAGTAAACTCATGTGTGCAAACAGCCCCACAGTACCCCGTTCTAGATCTGACCTCTAGTGACAGATGCTCCCCATAACATATTGTTCTTGTCTGTTGTGCAACAATGAGGGGGAGGAAGTGGAGATGAACTCTGGGGCAGGAAAGGGTCATGTCTACTTAACCCCATCAGGACATAACCAATCACCAGTGCTCTTTGCCATTGACAGCCTTTCCTAATACTCACAGAGGAGATGGGAGTTCAGGATGACAGGCCTGTCTCATTAGTTAAGTGAAGCAAAGCTTTGACTGACAGCAACACCCGCCCTTTCATTTAGATGTAATGGAGTAATAACTCACGAACTGAGGGCGCTCATTGAGAAAAAGCCTGGAGTTGACAAGGTGGCTATAAACATAAACATATTCTCCCATGTTTGTGGTCCTTATGGTGTGGGTCAGTTTATGCCACCAGCTAAGATCCAAACACGGCCTCATCTCTATTGGTTCAAACTCACGCAGATTATCGTGACATTCAGGTGAGTCAGATGTTTTGCTGAATCGTGCCAGCATGTTACGTTTCATAACTGTCTCTTGGCCTTTTGTCTGTAAACACATGAGGGAAAACAAGATACATGGAGTCAAGTGCTTGGTTGTTTTGCCAGTCAAGTTGTTTTCCGTCTGGGCACGACCGTGAGTCTAAGACTCCGGGACGGAGCGGAATGCCAGATTAAAGAAATGGGGGAGGTGCTGGACATGCTGTTGTGCAACACCTGCACATCTGGCAAATCTATCCCCGTCCCTCTCGTTTTTCCACATTGAGAGTCTCCATTTGGCGTAACTGTGACCTGTTTGTCATTATTAGCGATGGAACTACATAAACTGTCATTCAGAACTTGGGATATAAATGTGAAGATGGCTAGTTTGGCTAGTCAGGGAATCATTAACCTGCTTTAAAATCACTCCTTTAGACTTTAAACTAGATGGTGCTGTAGAAAATGAGTAGCCAAAGGTAATGAATCAGAACAAGAGATCACAAAGCAAATGCAAAACTTCCCATATATTGTGAGAAATTAAAACTGGACATTTATTATCGTTTAAACAGTAAAAATGAAAAACTTAGTTTTTTTTAAAATCTCTTGACAGTATTGATTAGTACTAGGAGATTTAGTCTTGTTTGTAATGGCACTCAAAGAACAGGATTCTTTCTCCCATTCATGAAAATGCCCAAGAGCAGAACTAACTCCACCCTCATGGTTCCTTTTTCTGAATGGAGGTTTTAACCCCACCCCCATCCTGTTTCCCCTCCAACTGTACTAAAATGTGATAATTTAGGCTGCCTTTTCTCCGCCGTTCTCTCTGTCTCAATGCTGAGTGTTCCAAGATGTGAGTTAATCCTGCAAATGCTGTGTTGTGAGAGCCATTGTTTGGTTTTGTGCCTTGTTGTAATTATATAGGAAGTTGTGGCTATAAATCCAGTTCCAGAAAAGAGAAGTCTACAGAAAAAAAAAAAAGAGCAGGAGAGATGAAAACACAAGAGATGTGCAAAGGGATTTCAAAATTTACAGTCTCAAGTCTGTTTGCACTTCCGTTAGCTCTCTTGACGTGTCTGATATATCACTGGATCGTGCTGTCGTGTTCACCCCCTCGCCCCTCCTCAAACAAAATATGCAGCTCTACAGCTCTCAACTTTCCAAAATACAGCTGCTATGCAACAAAGTCTGCAAAAACATCCTCAAGAGTGCCAAAAATGTACAGAGACCAGTCATTCTACCCCGTAGAGGGGGCCAGGCTTTCCTCTTTCACTAACTTTTTGCAGTGGAACGAGCCACACGCGTACACACACACCGACACACGCGCACATTTAAGCCCCACATTTTTTATGAATGGGCTGGTTGTGAGGGACTGGCTGAGGCAGCACATTAAGAGAAAACGGAATCTCCATTCATGATTTGGACTGACTGAGAGCTGCGCTCAACACAGCCTTTACAGAGATGTTTTTCTCTACCTCTTCACTGTTTTTTTCTTCAACCTCTTTCTTTTTTTTTCTTTTTTTTGATGTTTTGCTCTTTCTTAGTTTCTCTTTCCTATCTTTGTTCCTTTTTCTTTCGCTTTTTTGCTCTCTTTTTCTTTTTCTTTCTCTTTTGTCTTTTTCTTTTTACTTTTTTCTTTCACTCTTTTTTCATAGCTCTCTTTTGCTTTCTCTTTCTTTCTAGCATATCGCAACATATAAGTATGGTATAAGGAACTATTTCAATTAAGTTTATATATATTATATTATATACATATATATTTTAGTTAATGTTAATTACACTGTTCAAAAGTTTGGAGTCAGATTTAAAAAACACAAAAACGAGCAAGGATGCATTAAATGAGTATAATAGGTCACTGTAAAGACATCATTTTAACAGATGATTTCTGTTTTTTAAATAAATATTTTTCTTTAAATCTGTCTATTCATAAAGAATCATTAAAAACATAGACAACAGTTTACAAAAAAATAAAATACAAAAAAAAATTTTATTTTTATTTTTACTGCTTTTTTTGATCCAGTTGATGCAGCCTTGGTGAACATAAAAGACTTCTTTCAAAAAATGATTAATCAAGATAACTAAGTTCTATAAAAGTATTGTCTTTTTTTTTAGTCTGTAACTATTGTGACAACTAATGTTAACATATCCAGTCTTGTTAGAAAGTTTTCCCTTTCTTTTTTTCCAAAAGTTTGAAGTCTAAACATTTAAAAGAGGAACATTTGTCGAAACCGGCAGTTGCAAAGTTTTAGGATGTTTTTATAGCTGGATACATGGCTGGACTGTAAGTGCCAGTAAACAGCAGCTTAGACTCTTATATAAAACATGAATTTGGAAGCTTGTGCTCAGGTATGCTGTTGGAAAAAGTTAGAACATCCTCTTTACAGGCTGAGGTATGGCCGCTGAGGCATTGAATGGACAGCAGTGTGTATTTTACTGCATCGGTGAGGACAGAAGCAGTGGGGCAAACACTCTAAACCTACCCAGGAAATTGCCTTTTCTCCCTCCTCTTTTCCTCCCTTCTCCTGCTGATAGAAAAGAAACTGAGGCGGGGGCTAATGATAACATAGAACATATGTAACATAACATACGCATGTCCACACACATCAGAGACTTCCAGCTCAATGCGATAGACTGTGTTTGGAGACACAGAGTCTCTTCCAGCTAAATAGTGCAAGTCATCCCCGGTCTAAATCACTTAGCTCAGTCCATTGTTTCAGCATAATCTCACGTCAGTTCTGCTGAAATGCAACGGGCCACGTCTCGTATTGAAAAAGCAATGATGGATCTATTGATCCAGGGTGATCTCAGGAAAAGATCAGGCAGCATAAGAAAAAAGCTTGAGTGTTTCTCTATCTCTCTCTGTGTAATTAAGATATCGGCCCAGATGGGACTCGGTGAGACAAGTCTCAGTAGAAATGTATTTCTCACCGGCTTGACAGAAATTCAATGAGCAGGTGTTATCTCCCATCTCTCTCTGCATTCTCTACAGTAGAGTTCATTATATAATTTCTGCAATGAGCAGAGAAATCAATATATGCATTAAACATTCAGAGTGGACTGCGATATATTGAGAGCTGACGAATGTGAGGTTGAGAGTTTGATTACTCTTTCCACATGAACGCACGCATAAAACACTCTCATGTTGCGATGGATGACATCATTGTATTGCATTTACAAATGTTGGTCATTCACTTTTCGCATTTTGTCTAGTTTTTCCAAAGTTAATCATCTGGTAATGGTAAAATAGCTTAATGATTCACTTTTAAAAGACGGATGGTGCATTTCTTTTATTGGCAAAAAATGTCATGCGGTTTCATCAGAAAAAATAATCCAATAATAAAGGGAACTGATACCGTGTGGTTAACAGAAACAGGTCATATGCCCTTCAGACCTAGTCTTCACACCCAATTACAACATGACTTTTAGTACACAAAAACACATTAAGCATCTAAAGTGTTTTCAAACAAAAGACATGTTGAGAGAGCAAAATTTAGCCTCACACGAGACTGTCTGATCGTTTCTATTTATCTTGTTATTCAAGTTTGCCAACAATTTTTGAGCTACCAATAACCGCCTGAAACTCAAAGGGGAAGTCGCTGACACTTATAAGTGACAGTCAAACCCAAACGAGCAGAGTACCATTTTTATGGAAAACCCCTGGCCATTCACCATCAGAGAGAGGCCAGAACTTCCTTTTTGTTTGCGTTTTCTCGCTTGCTCTCTCTTTCATTCTGATCGTGTTGACATGGACACCACATGTCCGCCATGTGTAGCTGTACTGTGCTGAGATGACAGCATTGTTTCAGCAAAACCTCTGGCTGAAAGAACAGTCCTTTCTATCATCCACGTCCCTCCCCGGACTTTCCACTGATCATTAAAATGATGATAGATTTATAAAACCTCCTCAAATCAGTAAAGAAAACCTTTTTAGCTTCTTTTCTACTTAAACAAAAAATCCACAAAAAGCCATGAAGGAAACCGCTCAAAAACAACTATCTTTGTAATGCGCACCAAATCATTATACACACTACCAAATGTTTGGGATCAGTAATACTTTCATTCAACAAAGACACATTAAACTTAAAGTTTCATTAGTGTCAGTAAAAATACATTTATAATGTTTCTATTTCAAATAAATGCTGTTCTTTTAAACTTTCTGTTCATTAAAAGTTTCCACAACTGCACAACTGTGTTTAGAATAATACTGTACTTCTGAAAAAGTAGCTTTGCCGTCACAGGAATTACATTATAAAGTCAACTAATTCGTACTAATTCGTATGACCTCGCTCGTATGATTTTGTACAATTTGTCTTAACCCCAGTGACGGGGTTAGGTGTAGGTCATTCGTACAAATTCGTATGAATTGGCAACGTGTAATATACGTACGATTTAGCAAATATCAGATGAATTCGTACGAGTGAGGTCTACGAATTAGCCACCTCGTAAAATATCTACGTAATTGCCGTGAGACTGGGCTGTATAAAATTCACTAAAATAAAATTTCTCTTAATTGTAAAAGTATTTCACAGTATTACAGAAAACATTTTTAAAAATCTGTACGATTAATTGTTATTAAATGTTATTAACCAACACTGTATGATGATATATCAATGAAATTTTACGAGGTGGCTAATTTGTACAAATTCGTATGACCTCACTCATATGATTTTGTACAATTTGTCAACATCTGTGTGATTGGGAGGTTTAGGGGCAGGGTTAAGTGTAGGTAATGCGTACAAATTTATACGCATTGTGCAACTCATAAAATACGTACGGTTTACCAAAAATTGTATGAACTTGTCAGAGTGAAGTAACGAATTCGTACGAATTAGCCACTTTGTAAAATATGTATGAATTGCCATGAGATTGAGCTGGCTTAATCAGTATCAGCTGGAATTGTTGCTGTAATATCTACAATAAGAATTGTTTAACTAGAAATTTTTTGAAATTTCCAATTGGATTATTATAAGAGCGACTTTCTGTTTTGCAATCCTGTCACTTTTATTTCAATTAAACACCCAATGTACATCCTATGACAGGCTGTACTTAAAAAGAAACAAGCTTTGAGAGCCGTGTTAAGTGGGCTGCCCAAAATCAATACTGCCATTTCAACCTTTAAGCCATTCAGACATAATTGGCATCCTTGTTGTTCTTATTGATTTGTCACTGTTGGTCTTAAATGGCCAGTGGGACGCCAGGTGGCATCTCTTCACTCACTCTCAAGCAGACTGTTATCATACTCGAAAATCAGATTTTATCACAACATCAGCTCAAATATAAAACACTCCCATTACACCAGACTAACACAACAACCTAATCCTTTGTTCAGTGTTTTTATCAAACTGTTTTTGCATAAAGACTTGTTCTGTGTTTTATCTGACAGGCTGCAGCAGTCACGTTCCTGGTAAGATATGATAGGTTTATAGTCTTGGGATATTATTTTTCAAACTTTGGTCCACTGTACCTGTTGAGTTGACACGGTTGGCCTCAGCTGTAGCTGTCATAAGATGAAAATTTCCAGGATGTGAGCCTGACATGTATATACAATACTGTCCAGATGATCAGTGGATTTATGGTTTAGCTAAAAAACAAAGCTGCCTTAACAGTGACTGAAATCTGGCTCAAAATTTCAACAATAGTGCTTTTATTCAAACTAAATTGATTAGTGATTGCTTGTACTTTAACACACTTTCTGAAGACGATCCCCCAGAGCTCTCGAGTAAGGCCACCATACCTCCATCTGTCACAGCTGGTGGATCTTTTTTTTTTTGGTTTAGTGCAGGGGGTATAGGGGTCCTGAGATTTGTTTGTGGTGGGAGTTGACTGAATGGCCCTCCATAATGATCCCCTACTTCCTAAAGCACTCAACCATGACCATCACCTTTCACCCCTTATCCTCTCCACTGAATCGTGCTATTTACATATGTAAAGTCCAGCTCCCACCTCTAGCCCAGCCTGTCTCTAAAAAGCTCATCCTGAATAGAGACACTCTTGTCATTTAGGTACAATGCTCCTGGTTTTTCACACTTAGATGTAGCTTGAAGGGAGGTGTGAATGGTAAATGCACTTGTATGTAAGGACAGCATTATTTAAATCTACAGTATATTTATAGCCAGTTTATAGCCAGATTACGATCAGCAGAGGTGTCAAACTCATTTTGAGTCAAAGACCAGCCTTTTTGCAGGTTAAAATGTCTGGAATAAACTTTATGCTGCCAACATAACTGAATAAAACAGAAAGAGAGCACACAAAATCTATTCAATTCATTGTTATCATTTTTTAAAAAAAAGTCCTGCTGATAGCTGTAAATTATACAGCTGTAAATTCATATACATTCATCACATGAAACCAAATGTTTACGTTAACAAAGCAAATACGTGATTCAAAATCTCTTACACTGGCTACAGGCCACCCTTTTTCTTTCTTCTGATCTACACCCTTTGAAGATAACAATAAAGCAGGCGTTCTTCCAGTGCAATCTAAATTAAATAAAAAATGATGAATTCCTTTTTAGTATTAGGCATTATAATAATACGACCTCTGGCAAGCTCTAAGTCTCTTTCCTGATCACTGACTACGTACTTTACAAGAGCAGAACCAAGAATATCAAAACACAGATGTTACATTACACATTTAGGATCGCAACCCCTATCGCCCCTTTTTTTCCAAAAAAACAAAACCTGAGAAATATGAGTTGCTTTAGAGAACAGTGATGTAACTTTCACATGAATCGTAAAGAGGGAAAGCAGAAACTGAGAGCTTTGGGCAAACTGCACTAAATAAAGCACAAGAGCTTCCTTTATTGTCACATCACTGTTTACTTGAGTGCCATTAGTCTGTAAACTCACGGAGATTTAACGACAGACGGATGTGTCTTGATAATGTTACATGTTCCTGAAGTGTCCTCCCGAAGTCCTCCATCCCATTTTAGATTATTTAGAGTAAATTGATTCATTGCTTTAATAGAGCGGTTTTAGTGGTTCTATGTTCGTAATGAATTCGTAAAAGGACTTGCAGCCTTATTGATCAAACGAGCAGTCCATTATTAAAGCATAGCATTGATTTGAGACTTTAAATGTCGAATCTATAAATCTTGCATATGCGGGCTCATTATATGTTTAAGAATCACTCATTCTTTTCATATTTCATCTCTTTCTCTTTCGATTTGAGTATCACCTTTGAGAGGGCAGACTTGTGCTACAGTGATACTGTATTGGAAAGCCTTTCCCCCTTATTTTTTTCTCTTGCTTTTGTGAATGAAATATGCAATTACCTGGGCTTGGGTTTCAGCAGTGCCTGTTCTGTCAGGTCTGCGCCCACGACAATCAACACATAAACAGCCATAAACACAGAGCTGCTGCTCAGCTGGAAGAGCACAGCTGCTGCTGTTTACCCTGAGCGGCCCAGAAAAACATCCTGTACCGTGCCGTCTTTGAGCCCGGCTGCTCCCCTCCAATAATAAACAGCACTGCGGTTCAGACCCAGACCCCACGCATGCTGGGCGGCTCCTCTGCTACTCCTCAGATAAATGCCAAAATCTTTAAAAGCTGGGCTGGAGAAACTGGAGAAACACACACACACACACGCACACACAAAAGTTCTTATGTAAATGACCAGCTGCTGATGTGTTTATAAAAGGCTTACTCATTTAACCACAGCTATTGAATGTTTTTAGCAACTCTGTGCTTTAAAAGGGTTTAAGAAAAAGGGAAATTAGAATTATGAATCTTATGCACATAAATAATTAATCTAAAATGGTTAAGTCCACTTTTCAATATTGATTAATGGAAGTAACTTTTTTATGCTAGTGGATGTCTGTGTCTGTAATTGTTTATGATTTACTTTGAGTGAGTGAGTGAAATGGTCATGTTTGCATGATCTACTGCCCTCACTATAGCTAAGGACAAACCATGCCCATTAAAGTATTTGTAATACATGTGTATCTCTTTACTCTTGTTTGTATACTTTTGTTGTATTTTTAGTGCAGACAAAAGGCCTGTCATTTCTCGAGACTAGCTGGAATGTGGTTGGTTAATAAACCTGTTTCTCTGTGTACCTCAGCAGTGGCGTTCCACAGCCCGCCTGTGAAGATTAAGAAAGAGCCTCAGAGTCCCGGCTCAGACCCCAGCCAGTCTTGCAGTCACAAGCAGAGCTTCAGCTACCCCAATGGAGAGCAGTGCCTTTACGCCAGGTCAGTCAAAAACCGGATGCTGTTTCTTGATGCCTCTCGCTAGCATAGATGAACGTACTTTAATCGTGTGAGCAGGTTTACTATGTTCACCTTTATCCCTGTTGACACAGAAATTAGATTCTTAAAACACACATTTCACACTATGATGCAGGGTTCCTCAAATCCGGCCCTGGGAGGTCACTGCCCTGCAGAGTTTTGGCCTGATTTTGTTTGAAATGACGTTACGCTGATTCGTTCTTCAGTTTCACTTGAAGTATATCAGGGCCACAATCAAGGACACCTGAGCAAGCTAATCAAGGTCTTCAGAGTTACTAGAACTTGATTTTGATCTTGAGCTAAATTCTGCAGGGCAGTGGCTGTAATAAGTGCCATAATCTCACATATCACAGAAGTGTTTTTATGGCCCTAAAAATCATTTCGTAAATATCTTAAATGATGCAATTGGGTTTATTAGCATTCCATGGTGGAAATAATATTTTAAACGATTTTTAAAATAAAAAGGCAGACTTGTCTTGCTAAGGTTGATTTCACATTTTATTGAAGTAATTATTAGGCTACTAAATATATTTTTACACATAATGAGTAAATTAAATAAAGAGCTGAAAATAAAGAGATGAAAACACATTTGAGGGTCAGAATAGAAAAGATTTTCCACTCTTTATTTAGACTAATATATAATTTTTTTCCACTAAATTAGAGTTTACAAATGTGATCCTGGACCACAAAACCAGTCATAAGTTTCAGTTTTTCTAAAATTGAGATTTATACATAATGTGAATATAAATAAGCTTTCCGTTGACGTATGGTTTGATAGGACAGGACAATATTTGGCTGAGATACAACTATTTCAAAATCTGGAATCTGAGGGTGCAAAAAAAAAATCAAAATATTGAGAAAATCACCTTTAAAGTTGTCGAAATGAAGTTCTTAGCAAAGCGTATTACTAATCAAAAATTATGTTTTGATATATATTTACGGTAGGAAGTTTTATAAGACTAAAGATCTTCATGGAATATGGTCTTTACTTAGTAACCTAACGATTTTTTCCATAAAAGAAAAATCGATAATTATGACCAATACAATGTATTTTTGGCTATTTCTACAAATGTACTCATGTAACATAAGACTGGTTTTGTGGTCCAGGGTCACAAATGTTTCAGTTTTTTTTTTCTTTATATTTATATAATATTTTTATTATGCATTCCCATATTTTAAGAATGCACATTTGGGTCAAATGTAAAACAAATATACTATACTATTCTGGTTTCATTGTGACCCTCATTAAAAAAAAATTAAATTAAATAAACTTAATAAAATATTAACAAAAATCTTCTCCTGAGATGTAAAAGAGTTTGTAATCCATATAAGACCATATGCATATATAACAGGAAAGAAATGCATTGTTGACTTTGAAAGTGTCTGTGTGCCCTGCAGTGCCTACGAGCAGAAGAGAGCAGCCGTGGCAGCAACAGCAGGAGGATCTAAGAGCTCTTGTCCAGGGACGCCCATGTCTCCTATGCAGCATTACTCCCCAAAACCAACTGTGGGAACTCGGCCAGAGTCAGGGTACATGAATACACCCTCAGCCAGCCAATCCCACGCCTGCCACAGCCACAGTTATCCCATGAACCCCAGGTAACAGCAATGATAAAGAGTGTGTAAACTTTTGAGTAGAGATGCTTGATTTATGATTTAAATACAAGCGAATACCTATGGATATTTAAATGTGCATGCTATAGGATACAGACAAAGCATAGTTGCATTGCAACAGCATTTTTAAGAGCCTATCTGTTAATCAAGGTCTCATTTTCCCTCCCAGTTCCAGGTTCCCTTCCGCCTCTGCAGAGATGTGCCCACCATTTGCTTCCCAAGGCCAGGCCCTGCAGCGCATGCATCCTGCCCATGCCACCGGAGGTGGAGGCGGTGGTTATCATCGGCAACACTCTGACCCCTGCTTGCCTTATCCTCCTCAGCAGAATTTCAAGCAGGAGTACATGGACCCTCTGTACGACCGAGCAGCCCACATGGCCGGGCCACAGCATCAGAGGTTTCCTCCTGCTCATATGATGGTCAAACAGGAACCCACTGACTACACTTACGAACCTGGTACGTGACTCAACAGACCGATGACACTAAATGAATTGAGTTGCTTTGAAGAAGTGTCTCATCTCCTCTCTTTCCCTGAAAATCAAACCACATTAGGCCACTAATGTAAACAGTAAATTGCTCAACAAAACCAAAGTCTTTTGTTCGAAGAGATTCTGTTTGTTATTCTCCACTTCCACTTCCACTTTACAAAGGTCTCAACAGTGTTTTCTGTACTTCTGCCCGCTCTTGCTCCTTCGCCCCTCCCTTTTCAGCCTGTGTTCTTTGAGAAGGAGGGAGGCATAGGAATTTCATTGAGAAAATGGAGGGCACTGGAAAGACTAGAATCCCCAGCGGAGCACTCACGGGTGTAGGGTTGCAGCAGCAGCTTCCTTTTTCTGCAGGCAGATGAACTCATAATGGAAAAATGAGCGTAGCCTCGGTAACCTGAGCCCGTGCTCTGGCTTGGTCGAGAGGGTGGGAGGTGGGGGGGTTGTGTTGTAGCTGGGGGGCTTGGGCCATATACTCACAACACAAGCGAACTCACCTCCTCCCACTTGGGTTTTGCGACTGACACAGGGTCGAAACACAACACCCCGCGCAGGTCCAACTTATCAGTGCTCTGTGAAAGACTACAAACAACAGTGATCTAGCAAACACTGCACATGGATTAGCTTAAAAAGAAAGTTACCATTTCACCCGATTCTGAAAAAAAAGGAAGCATGGCCTTTTCAGGGTACTTTCGTTCCCTTCTAGTTGGTACTACATGTCTAGTGTTGTTATTGTTAAATAAAACTATTGAAATGATTAATAAACATTTGTGTAACTGAAATAAAACACATAAACATAAATATTATATTAAAAACTTAAAAAATAGAAATGTTGCCTTAGTAATTAACTAAAATAAATAAGTGCTAAAACGACTGGAAGGAAAACTAACAAAACTGAAAAGATAAAAAAAATACCAAAATAACACTGATTAGCTAAGATTTATACGTGCAGAAATGTGGCAAATTTGGATGAGATAGTCAGGAACAAAAGGATGTTTGTGTGAGGATAGAGTGCCCTATCTGAGGTGGAGTACAGCTTGTTATCAGTAGATTCATCCCCTGCCCAGGCCGGTGGCTGCCGCTCTGCTACTGAACAAAAACAGAGAGAAATACAAGCTAACAACAGTGAGAAACCGTACTGACACTTTTGTACAACATGCAGACAGGCCTTTAAATATAAAGCCTATTAAATCAAAATAAAAATGATAACAACAAATGGAATAGTTAACAGTAATAGTAAATCACAAAATCATTTGTGGTTTAAATAAATAAATATATGTGCATTGTGTTTCCGAGTGTAGCGCAACACTGTGTTTATTTATACATGAGCAGTTCATGACCCAGTGTTTTCAGCATTCTTGAGCGGCTCACAGTTAATTAAAAAAAAAAAACATTTAAAATCTGTGTGTGTGCAATGTTACATTAGTAATCATTATTTTATATTGAATCTTAATAATGATGATAATTGAAAGTGTATTATTATCATCATCATCATTATATATAAAAACAATTAAATAGTTCCCCAATTGTGCGGCACTAGGAAAAGGGATCCTGTTTCAGCAAAAAATGGAACTGAAAAAGTTCCAGTCCAACAGCTCCGTCAACAGTTACATTAATGAGCACTATGTATGAGAAAAGTGCTGTAGTCCCTCCGAGCTCTTTCTCCCCTGTGACCTCTTATCATGGCCTCTGCCACTGCATTCTCCAGCCATGAATCATGACTCCACCTCACAAACTAACCATTTCTCATTTATACTGTATAGAAGGAGAGCGAGCGAGAGAGAGAAGGAGTGGTATAACAGTTATAAAGCCGATCCTGGCTTGCTGCAGTTCTGTGTGACTGTTTAAGATCCACTGCTCTTTACTGCCTAAAAATAAATCTGCAGACAGGTGATATTATGACAAATGACTTTATGACAAATGGACCTTTTGTCCTTGCAGCACTCAGTGGCAGAGGTTATCAAATCTGCAGATGCACCAGCCTCACACCCTACAGAAATAGTGCCTAAAGATGATTAGCTCTGTCCTTAAACCTAGTGAGCTGCCTCGCTGCCTGCTACCTACATAGGCAGCATATCCTAACCACAACTTACCTCATAAGGGAATAATTATGAATAGACAGCAACAAAAAATAGAGCTTCAAACAGGAGAGGAGCTTGAAAATTGCTTCAATAGTGCTAACGGTGTAAAACACTAATTCAGGGTTTCACAAATGGGTGTTTGTTAGTAATCTATGCAGGGTTCATGAGGTGATGAAAAGTTACTTACATTTACATTTAGACCTTTAGTAGACACTTTTATATATTTATATTTGCACTTATTGCAATGCATATTCATTTTCTGCAGTAGACTGTTTGTGAAGAATATATGCAATGCTGCCTCCCTGCTAGAAATGATAACATTTTGCTTTTGCTCCGGAACCCTAAAATGCTTCCTATGTAGCAAACTCACTATGGGTTTTGGAATGAAGCAGTTGACTTTTCACCAACAGGAAGCATAAATAAAGATTATCAGATCATTTGCTCACATCCATCACCGAGGGTCATTCGTTTGTGTTATCTCTACAGATGTGCCTGGTTGCCCCTCCATGTATCATCACAATGAGGGCTACCCCAACCCACAGCACAACAGTGAAGGTAAGAACATGGTTTGTCCATCTAGAACACGCAGCTCTAGTATAGTTCTAGAATGTGCATTTCACACACTCACAGCATGTCAGGATTGGCCAGTACTGTGCGGTCACTGGCTAACCAGGCCAGAGGGTCTGTGTTTCTGTTGGCATGGACATTTGTTTCTCCCTTGCCTAAAGAATTCCAGGGTAAATATTACTACTGGAAAAGACGAGTATTTTTCCTGGAGTGAAGAAAAATAATCCTTCTCTCCGCTTGCTGCATTTGCCGCACCATTTTGGGTATTTTCAGTTGTTAGCTGATCTCTGTAATGAGCCATTAGATACAGAAAATTTAGTTCCTTGCTTCATAAGAGTACATAACCGAATCATAATAATCATCGAGAATCCTTGTTTCCCATAATAAGAATTCATAAATATCGATGGAAAAACAGTTACTGTATTCATACATCTCAATTTGAAATGTCAAACAGGAAAACGCTTATTATGATTAATGACTACTATTAATACATTAGCACAGTATAACTCAAGTGGATTGTCTTGGGATCCACTTTAAACTTCTAATAATTCCCTTGTCCTGTTTTACTAGGTTACATGTTTGAAAATGACTCCCGCGTTGTTCCTGAGAAATTTGAAGGTAAGTTCAGATAGGACAGGTATTAATTTCAAATACAAATTGAGTACAAGATTTTGCGATATGATTGCTAATCTATAATTAATGGACAATCCCTTTTCCTGTGCTCAGGTGAGGTGAAGCAGGAAGGGGGCGGTGTGTTTCGCGAGGGCGCCCCCTATCAGCGTCGTGGCTCACTGCAGCTCTGGCAGTTTTTGGTGGCCCTTCTCGACGACCCCGGCAATGCGCACTTCATCGCATGGACCGGCCGTGGCATGGAGTTCAAACTCATCGAGCCTGAGGAGGTAAAAACTGGGCTTTAAAGAGTTCTCAGAAAGCAAAATATGTTTTTATATCCAGAAAACATTAATAGCAATTGATCATTCAAAGAACTAAGAAGACAATATGATTATTGGGAGGTCCAAATCAATTCGATGCAGTGTTTATTCAGCCTTCACAAACTATAGAGAGAATAAACAATGGGTTTTAGAGATTTGCTTGCGATCAGCTCACAGTTCCCCAGGGTCTAAGAACTTATCCACACGATGCCAGTTTTCCATTAGCTGCCATGCATTATTTACCCCACTTAACAGCATAGCGAAATAAAATAGAGAATGGCTCCATTACCAAATATTACAACCTTCCATTTTGCCGGAGTCTAAGCACACCGCAGCGGTCGAGACAAGAGCGTTAACCTCCTATTGTCTGTGGTCAGTAGACGGCTAAATGGCATGACTCAGCAAACTATCATGCAGAGATGCATCCATCAGTTCTGCTCAACTGTATACATGAATCATTCATTACAGCCAAAGTTTTACTATCGCAATTAAAGCGTACAGCTCTGTTGAAGACCAAACAATCTGGTTCTCAAATGTCAGCAGACACATGAGTTTACTGGCCTAAAATGAAACAACAGTTTTTTTTTTTTCTTTCTCAAGGGCCCTAAGTTGATCCTTGAAGTTTAGGATAAATAAGTATTTCCTCTAGGTTTGACAACTAGCATTTTGAGCTGTGCGCCGTGTGGCGTTTTGGTCAGCGTTTAGTGGTAATTTGGTTATATAAAAGGGAACTGCATTATTTTGTGGGGACTCGCCCTTCCTTTTCAGAGTTCAGTTGTTGTACAGTCACAAATGACCTCTTGTGTTCAAATTAAGTCACTGCAGTACAGTCATTTCCTGCTCTTATGGTTTGTATTATGGCTTATTTTGACACTCTAGGTGGCAAGACTCTGGGGGATGCAGAAGAACCGTCCAGCCATGAATTACGACAAACTGAGTCGTTCTTTGCGCTACTATTATGAGAAGGGAATTATGCAAAAGGTATTGCATCAATTATTTTATTTTATCCTATGCTATTTTTTCTTCACTTTAACCCAAGTATATTGACATTGCTCTATATTTGGGGTCCCAGAGACTCCAAATATAGACTCAGTTTAGACAATTTGTCTAAAATTAATACTACTATTAATAAATAGCCTAATAGAATAATACAAAATTTCAAATAGAATAATACAAAATTCAATTCAATTCAGGTGTATACTACTAAAGTATGTATCATATGAAAATTATTTGCATTTATTTCTAAACTTGTATACATTTAATTTATTTACCATTCAACATATTTATTATACAAAACAATACAATAGTTTTAAATTACACATATATGCATTTCATTTGCATTTTTAGGGTGCCAAATTAACCACCAAAATAAGTTTAGGCTCCCAAACAGAACATGGGGGTTATCATTTTTGATTATGAGTATAATATACTTTTTTTTTTTTTTTTTCCAGGTGGCGGGTGAGCGTTATGTTTACAAATTCGTGTGTGAGCCGGAGGCTCTGATATCTTTGGCTTTTCCCGACAATCAGCGGCCAAGTCTGAAGGCAGAATTTGAGCGCTACGTCAACGAGGAGGACACGGTGCCGCTGTCTCACCTCGATGAGGGGGCTTCTTACCCTCCTGAACCAGCTGCCACCAACATGGGCCCTCAGTCCTACTCCAAAGGCTACATGTACTAATGCCACCAACATTTTCCCATGTTCCCCATCCCAGTTTACTCCCTGCTGCACCTATTGCACATGCCCACCCCATCCACTTGTATATAAGGCTATGTTTTGTTTTTTTTGATTAAATTAATCTCATTAGGGACTCTGCATTCCTCTCACTTCCGAGGCCTATCTAATCTAAACACAGTACTGTGGTTCAAGAGATTGCTTAATAAAGACCCAATATTACTACTATACTATGTGAACGGTATGTTTCTTTTTTGTTTTTTGCCTTTATTTAGATAGGACATTATAGGTTGACAGGAAGCAAAGCGGGTGAGAGAGACTGCACAACATGAGATCCAGGGGGTGAGATTGGCTCCAGAATCGCAGATCCAACTTCTCCCACTTGTCATATCTTTACATATCTCTAAAACTACCTATCTCCACCCCCTGGATGTGGATGTAACCTTGCCCCCTGGATCTTGTGTACTGCAGTGTGGGGCTACTGGGCCCACATGGCCATCAGCGCAGACAACTGGTGTAGTTTAGATAGCTATTAATTCATAAATAGCACTGTTCTATTTTCTATAAACACTTGTTTTTGCACAAACTGACCTAAACTCAAACACAATTTTGTAATGTAAAGTATCCTTCAGGAAAAACCTTAGGTTCTTAGCACATTTCTTTTATGCAGATTGTGTGTTGTATTTATCACACATTTAAGTGCATAGATGCAATGACTTCCTATGAACAGACTTCTTAACTCGGTTAGTTTAGCTAATTAAACACACCTGAAGCAGCTAATCAAGCTCTTACTACGCATGGTTAAAAAGTTCCATGCTGGTGCGTTGAGGCAAGTTGGAGCTAAACTCTAAATTAATATTTTAAACTAATATTTAAGAGATCTGTGTGCGATATTAGCCATTCTAAAACTTTAGTGAAACAGATGCCTTTTACACTGAACGTTTTTTTTTGTAACACTGTCCTGCTTTTCCATTTTTCTGAACATGTGCTGGCGTCTTTTGGAGCCGTGTTCTAAAAACATTCAGACGCTCTTGAGATTGTGTTTTTTTCCCATTCTACTGCCCGAGTTCCGCGTTTATGAAAACAAGGCATTCGTGAGGGAGTTCTCTGAAGGCCACTGAATAATACATGCAGCAAGCTCTCAGATCCCTCCAGCGACAAAACCCGAATTGGCGTTTTCAAACTGATGTTCACTCTCTTTTTTGGTCTCATCAAATTTTTGAGATTTTATTTTTCCTCTGACTGTGTTGTCGACAGATGAGAAGTAGTTAGCAACTAACACGCTATGGACTTCTGTCTTTACCGTGTCATAAATTTGCTCACAGCATCTTTAAATAATAGAAGCTTGCAATGAAAAATGTTTTTCACTTTCTTTTTACCTCGTTTTATAAATTAAAAAAAATGTAGATAGTTCAACTGCAATATATGATTTTCTATAAGGTGACAAAAAAAAGAGAAAGAAACTTTTACTTTTTGAAAGACAGATTTTAATTTAAGCTGACATCAAAATGACAGAATATAAGATGTAACAATATCAAAAACTGCAGGACATTTCCATCCCCCATCACTTCCTCTAATAAAAGAGCTATAATACAAAATCTCCACTGTGGTTCAATGCACTGATCCTGTTCAGAGTTGGAAACATTAAAACAGAAAAGAGGTCCCAAATAAGGATGAGATCTGTGTGTGATAGTGAAAGTGACTTAACATCCTGTTCAATTATACATGACCAGACCACCACAGAGGAACTAACTGAATTAATGAAAACCCTTTCCCTCTCAGCACAGTAATCAACATCCACTGACCAGACGGATGTGCTGTCCACACATTCAACACCACAAACGGGCCGTTCTGGAGAATCTGGGCGAAAAAGAGCTGCACTGTACAAATGCAAATAACTGATTTTTGTTAAAAAAAAGTCAAATGAACTGGATTTGGTATCCAACACAGGGTTTAATAACCAAGCTAATTTAATCTCATAGTTTGATCTCTTAGGTTTTAGTTTTTTTAATACAAAAGGTAGGGGAAATTTCAATTACATATCGCTGACATCCATATCCAAAATTAAAAATAAACAAAATGGTTGATTTAAAAAAAAAAAAAAAAGATTTTGAGGGAACATCTTTAAATTCAAACATGCTGTTCACACACTGGATGTTGTCTTAAAAAAAAAATAGGGCACCTTGTTGTTGTGTTTTTTTTTTTACACATGTCTGTCCATGTAATCCTCCACTCTGCCAACACCACAAACTCAACGTTTTGCTCAGCAGCAGTATGGGACATTCGCAGTCTTTGAGGACCTTGTGTGAAGCTTCTAGCGTCGCCTGAAGGCTCTGGATATTCTCCAAGCATTCGGTTCCTCGTAGCGGTTGTAAAGGGGCTCCAACCGCTGCTGTTTCTTCTGTTTGCTGAGGCGTGTGGGATCAGAGACTTTGAAGAAAGCTGGAGCAAATTCTACAAGCCACCTTGGGTCGATGGTGGTCACCTCCCTCATGTACTCCTTGGTGGTCAGCACAAGCTCATGATACACCACCCTGAGCAGAAGAACACAGTGAATTTAGCTTTAGTACAAGCAGCATGGATACTAGTTGTGTTGTTAATAATGGTTTGCAAACGTACCATTCTGGCTGGCGATTGAACAACGCACTGGAGGGGTGGATGTAGACCACCTGCTGGTCTATGAGGGTCCTGTAACCTTCTTGAGGGTCCTTTTTGGCTGCGTTTCGGAAGAAACCACTGCAGATAGCCTTCTGTACACGTACTGTGGCTTTACCGCATGATACCACATCCAACTTGTGTCTGAAGAGAGAAAAATGTGTCATTATGGAGTGTAAAAGCCAGTTCACACCAAGGATACTAAGAATCATTCTAATTCTATGAGAATAGAGAAGTTCACACAACAACTATAACAATAATGACACAAAGGAATGACCATCAATGGAATCACTTGCAAAAAATATCTAGCCAATCGGAACACAATCAACTTTAAAGAGCTTGAGCAAAGTATAGGTTGTGTAAAACAATTTAAGGAAGTTGTATAAATTTACTGTTATTCTCAACCCCTCACCTGTCCATGATGCCCAGCATCTGTTTGCGGATGTCCTGTGCACGCCTGAGTGATCGCGCCTGGATGAAGTTTTCATAGCACCAGGGGTTGGAAAACTTGTTGTTCTTCCAGGAGTTGTAAACAGCCAACAAAGTCAGGTGGTCCCCCTCAGGCTGATGAAACTTAGCCTTCTTCTGGTCTGCCAGAGCTTGTTTGTCCTGAGATTTAGAGTGAAATCATGATTACTATCTTTAGGATCAGTCTGCTAGGATACCTAAAACTCTAGGTGATGATGTAACTGTTCCTTGACCACTCATGGTTAAAGTGTGTGGGCTAAAACAATACCTTTGGTCTGTAGAAGACATTCTGTACTGAGAGCATTGACACAATGGTCAGCATCTCTTCACTGCAGCCAAGATGGACGGACATGATCAACATCTTACAAAGCATGGGCTCCAAAGGAAACTCAGCCATCTGATAGGAACAGTGACAAGAAACTTAATACTTCATTTTTAAAACTGAGCAGCTAACACCATAAAAAAAAAAAAAAAAAAGAGACATGCAAACTTACTCTACGACCGAGGCGCGTAAGCAAGCCTTCATCATCCAATGCTCCCAGAGTGTACAGCTGCTCCATGGCTGTGATAAGAGTCTCCATGGGCGGAGCATCCATGAAATCAAATGACAACAGATCATTGATGCCCATTGCCTGATTGGAGGAAAAGAAAATGATCAGCTTATCTGCACATGCCAGAATATTAAAGGAACGCGCCACTTTTTTTGAAAATAGGCTCATTTTCTAACTCCTCTAGAGTTAAACAGTTGAGTTTTACAGTTTTTGAATTTATTCAGCTGATCTCCAGGTCTAGCAGAAGCACTTTTAACTGTGGCTTAGCATAGATCCTCAAATCTGATTAGACCATGAGCATCACACTCAAAAATGACCAAAGACTTTCTATTTAAAACTTATATAGTTACATCGTGTACTAAGACAATTTTCTAGGCTGATATAACTAGGAACTGTATAATAAACTGTATAAATAGTCCCCAGCAATTTTAGGTACTGCATAATATCATTGCACTTGCTACAGCCATGGTACGGCAGCAAAGTTCCTTGATTATTACGCCGGAATGAGAATGAGAGTACAGTTACTTTAATATTGTCCCAAGACGACTCTACTTTAGAACTGTTAAATTGTACCTTTAGAGACAGTACAGTGCTGGCCAAGTTAGTTCTCTGAATCTCAGGTACATTGGTGGTGAGCATCTCATCTCTGTAGGCACGTTCTGTGTAGAGTCTGTAGCACTTCCCAGGGCCTGTTCTACCTGCTCTGCCCGCTCGCTGCTTAGCCTGGGCCTATGGACCACAAGAATGAGGTTTAGAAGACTTACATTGTATATTGAATGTAGTTTGGGTTCTTAGGAATGGATGTTACCTGGGAGATGGGGGTAACAACTAGCTGATCAATGCCAGTTTTGGAGTTATAAACCTTCTGCTTAACAAAACCTGGATCCACCACATAGTAGATCCCATCAATTGTCAAAGAAGTCTCTGCAATGTTAGTAGCAATAACCACCTAAAAAAAGCAGAATGTTTGTTAGCGTATATACAGAGATCCGATTTTTCTAGAAAAGATGTTGTGATATGTCAGGTGAGACCATAGAGAGAAGAAGAAAGCATGGATAGTACCTTTCTACTTCCAGGTGGTGCTGGGTCAAAGATCCTGGTTTGCATTTCACTGGGCAGGGCAGAGTACACTGGGAGGATGATCAGCTCTGGGACATCAGGGCCGAGGGATTTCATTCGTTCGTACAGGATCTCACAGGCAGTGTCGATCTCCTCCTGACCCGTCAGGAACACCAAGATGTCACCTGCACATTAAACAACTTTTATTACAGGAAGCTCATTTTCACAGGCATTTGCAAGTTTTTCTGTGAACAACTGTGCAAAAAGTTACCTGGAGGCTCAGTGAGGTGAATCTGCATGACTGTGATCAGACTGGCATCCAGATAGTCAGTCTCAGGTTCTTTAGTGTACAAAACCTCCACTGGATATGTACGGCCAGGGATAGTAAAAATAGGTGCTTCATAAAAGTACTGTGAGAATTTCACAGCGTCCAGCGTAGCAGATGTCACGATGAGCTTCATGTCAGTTCGCTTCTGTACAGTCTAAATAACACAAAACAAGATGCTATTACACATCCCCCACAAGAAGTGGACAAATCTACGCACATAAGTTTGTCGCTTTCAAATGTTTTGCCCTGTGTTTAAAACAGGTTCAAAATCTTTAATAATGATGATTTGGTGCTCAAATAACATTTCTTTTTATGAAAGACGCAATACTTATCCCCCCCCGCCCCAGGATTTTTTCCATTAAGAAAAAGCTCAAAAGAACAGCATTTATTTGAAATAGAAGTAAATTGTAACAATTCAAAAGATCTTTATCTTTTTCCAAATAAATTAATATATAAATCAAATAAAATGCTTATTGACCCAGACACTCATTGACTGTGTGAACAAAGCCTCTGAACCGTACCTTCTTGAGCAAGCCAAAGAGCACATCTGTGTGAATTGTTCTCTCGTGGGCCTCATCCAGCATAATGATGGCGTACTGGCCCAGATCAGGGTCAATCAGACACTCTCTTAACAGCATACCATCTGTCATGTACTTAATGACAGTCTCAGGACTTGTGCAGTCCTCAAAACGGATGGTGTAGCCAACCTGCACAGACACAGAAAGAGATCCATTTTAAACTGCTGTGGTAAAAAGTTAGATCATGATTGCCAATGTTATGGAAATTAATATAAACATGCATATACCTCTTGACCTAAACAGCAACCGTACTCCTCTGACACTCTTTTAGCCACAGACATGGCTGCAACTCTTCTGGGTTGTGTGCACCCGATCTTCCCTCGTGTGGTGTATCCAGCCTCAGCCAGGTACTGAGTGATCTGAGTGGTCTTTCCTGAACCCGTCTCACCGATCACAATTAGGATCTGGTTGTCATGGACAGCCTGTAAAAAACCAATGGTTAAATCTATGACGATAACTAAACTGAAAACTTGCTCAGGATTTAAAAAAAAAAAATAAAAAGTTGAAATCACACCTGAATGAGCTGCTCTTTCAGCTTGTAGATAGGAAGACTCTCTCTTTGCTCTAGGATAGATAGTTGAGTCTTTTTTCCATAGGAGGCCTTGTTGCCACCAAAGGCGTGTTTCTTCCATTCTGGGATGTCGTTGGGCATCATACCTATGCCCCTCATGTTGGCAGCTATCTGCCTGCCATCGGCTGTATGGATGGTGAGCGTGTGAAGACAGAAAAAAGCATTTATTAGAGATGCACAAACATGATAACAGACTTGAGCTCATGCAAAGCCAGAGGGCATGCAAGCTTTAGAGATAGGCTTGTTATGTGCAGACCAGCAACCATCTGCCATGATAGCAGAGCTCAGGAAATCAGATCTCCCTATCAGAAAACTCCCTAAACCCCAGCATGAACAAATAGGAAGGAAGTTTATCTGGAATTATCAGTGTCTTTCATATTACATAATTATTGTTCTTTTTTTTTTTTAAACATGGACTGCTAAACTTCCGTTTACTCACACAATCCTATATACTTAATCAGACTGGTTTTCATTTTAGTCTTTAAATGTAACTATTGTGCAGTTTAGGAGCTCTAGAGCTTTCTAATCAAAGTCAGATGTGTGATATTCAAGTTCGATATCTCAGAATTCTGACCACAAAATAATCTTTGACTTAAAGCACTTTGCTGATGCTTTAAAGTAATATTTATCAATAAAAATCTACAACTATGCTGCCAAGTTTACAGGACATCCTACACCTGCATTAGAGTAGAAAGTGTGACTTGAAGTGGCATTCTATTGCACTTTTCAAAGTAGGAAGACATTCTGACTTCCTGAATTGGACTGCAACGTCAATCCTTATTCAGATGAAGCTAGGATAAAGTCTTACCATCAGGAAGTGGGTCCACCCAGTGTTTGTTAAGCCCCATGGGGATTGAGTCCATTTCAGCCTCCCGTTGGGCCTGTTTCACCTCCCGTCGCTCTTTGGCCAGGGCGCTCTGCATCATGGCTGCTTGGGAGAGAGATCCATCAGGGTTCTGCCAGAAAAACAAAATAGATGCAAGTGTAAAACTCACAGAATATGTCCAGATTCATGAAATCAATAGCTTTAATTCCCAAGTTGCTTGGGCAGCTGGTGAGAATACCGATGGTTTGACCTACCTTGACAATCTTGACAGGACTCATGTCCATGCTCTGTTTGGTGTGTCCCCTCAAGAATGGAGGCTCCTCTTCCACCAGCTCAATCTCCAAGTCCTCATCTGACAGAAAAATCACAACAGAGAAAATTTGAGATGGCTGCTCAGGCAACTAGAGGCGTTCCAACAAAAACATTTTTCTGATGGGAACCTGGATTTTATTTGTTATGATAAAAATATTGAGTTTAGACAAAGAATAATCCAACTCAGACCTTCCTCATCATCTACTTTAGGCAGAATTCCTGTCTCTTCATCAAAGTCTGGGAATTCCTCCTTAGATAACACATTGGCAGCAATCATCTAAGAAGAGACACATCAAGATGTTAAAATATGAACATAAGTAATATATGTTATGACAAGAAATGCTTTCAATTTCACATAAAAGATGATCACGCACCTGTTTTATTTCCCATTTCTCTGGATCAGAGATCTTGGTAAGTCTTTTGCGTTCCAATGTGTCATCCTCTACCTCTGGAGCATGGCCCAGGTTCAGGTTTGTAGGTCTGTCAGGATTCCTCATGGCCGACTCTTCCTGACCTTCTCCACCCACATTTCTCCTCCTGTTAGGGTTCAGGTCTTCACCAGTATCCTGGTCAACGTCCTTGTAAAACAAAGACAACCCAACAAAATTCAGCCCACATAGAATGCACACTGATCTGTCTATATGTAATACAAGCCGAGCACAAAATGTCTTATATATACGGAAGATATACACAATATTTTGAGTCAAATAATTAATGTATACATGTGTCGTTTAAGTCTGAGTGAAAGTATTTAAAAATACTACAGTAATTTAATTGATCTATTTATGGTTTAATGCCATGCCAGCAACAATGGCTATATTCATGGCAAAAATAAAACATCTCAATTTCACAAACATTTCAAACACGTGTAATACTATAAAAAAAATTACACTACATTAAAATTACTACAACTGTTATTATTACTACAACTATAAATCACTAGAATCTATGCTACAATTTACCAAATTCAAAAAATATGTTTTGTGGCTGAATCTCAATATTCAGAATCTTAAAAATAAATAGTCTTTTTTTTTTTAAATTTATTATAATTTAACAAATCTGTAAAATGTACAGAGTTAGACATACTGGCAGTCTGTTCTCTTTCATGGCTTTCATTAAGACACAGCTAACTCACCTTCATACTGAGACTTGTTTTAGATCCAGTGAAGGACAACACCTTGACTTTAACCCTTTGACCTTTGCTGACCACATCTGCCACATTTGCTACTCGACCCTCTCTCCTAAGCTCAGAAATATGGACCAAGCCTTCCCAGCGTTTCCTTGATGAAATAAAGACGAAAAAAAAAAAAAAAAATCACGTTTAACATCATATACACTCAAATAAATTTCAATAGCCTTAAATGTAGATTTACTGTATCTAAAACATACCTGAGGCCTTCCAACTGTACAAAGCAGCCAAACTGCATAATACTGGTGACTTTGCCATTGTAGATATCCCCAACAGATGGCTCCTCTGGAGGGGGCCGGTCCACATGTTTGTCCTTCCAGCGGTCTGAGCCTTTGTCTTTGTCTCCGCGTGCAGGACTCCTAGACCTGCTGCGAGAGCGCCAGCGGCTCCTGCGCTTTCTTCTGTCTCTCTCATTAGAGCGAGATCTGGAACGGGAGCGAGAGCGATGGCGTCTCCGTCTGTCTCTGTCTCTGTCCCTGTCCCTATCTCTATCTCTATCTCTATCTCTATCTCTGCTCCGACTGCGACTTCTGCTCCTCCGCCTCTTACTGTTGCTGCTGGTTTCAGATCTAAGACAGATGACAGATACACATTACAATGTAACAACATGATGCAGCGGGGCAATCACTGCAGCATCAAGTTCAAAGGCATCTATTTTATGTTACAGAAGTTCCTCACCTGTGTTTACTGCTGCTAGGTTCTGTACTACTAACACTGGGCATAAACATCTCCAACTCTTTCATTGCATCAGCAGCAACTTTCACATCATCCTCATCCAGCATATTCTAATTAGAAGAGCAGATACAGTTTATGATTACTGTTGATTAAAACACATTACAGTTATTTATATAAACAATGTCCATATAGAATTACCCTAGTAGTAGGATTGTCAGGTCTGCACAAAGCTGGAAATAGCTCTTTCAGCTTGTCCTTTTCATTTTTCGGCTTAGCCACGGCATGAGAGTCTATGCAATAAAGATCACATAAGAAAAGTATCATCAGGAGATATGGGGAAAAAACGCAGACGCTTGGTCTGAAGATGTTAAAACTGACTGCTATTCTCTGCAAGACTCGGATTGCCCTTACCATTACTGTTAGATGTTTTTGTAGGAGGACGCATGGTTTGAATGAGACGAAGCAAATTGCTGACAAGTGAGTCCTAAAGGACAGAAATGACAAGATGGGTTAAATATTTCTAAAAATCCAAATGTAAAATTACAACACACAAAACTGAAGGAGCAAATTTGAGACAGAATTTTAAAAATCCTTACTGTGAATTCGGCTCCATTTTTAAGCAGCACTGACTTAAATCCATCAATGGTTGGGTTTTTCTCAGCAAGACTGATAACAAACTCAGCTGAAAAACACAGTGTTACTACAGATTTCCATACACACAAAAATGAGCCTCTGCCTTTTATATCAGTAAATAACTTTACTAACCAGACCCTTTGCGAAACATACTGTTGTAATCACAGTCTTGGCCAAAATACCTTTTACTGAAGTGATTGTTTAGCGTAAAATCTTCTAACAGCTTCACATAATTTCAAAGTGAGAAGACATTTTTCAAAGAAACAACAAGCAATTCAACTCTACCACACAGTAATGCGACCACGTTACTAGCAGCAACCAGCCATTATTTATACACACAACAGGATTCTAGATAAATGAAAGGTGAAACATTACAGGGTGACTAGATTGTATTTAATAACACAAATTAACGGTTTGTTACAGTTAATATTTGTACACAAACACTGATTCCACGGGTAGAACCAAGCTAACCAGCTATTTACGAAACTGCTACGAACAACGTGACACGCGGTCAAGTCAGATTTATAAACTTACCAAGGTCTTTATCGTTGATTCCTAAATGGTTGTCAAGCTCCGTACACACTTTAGACACCAAAGACAAATATTCGAGCTTTTTGAGCTCGTCTTCCCCGATCTCTGCCATCTCTTCAGCAATGTTGTTGTTACATTTACCGGAAGAAAGTGGCAGCGTTTCCTCTTGTCCTGTAACTTCTAATTCCGGGTTAACTCACTAGTGTCCTCTAATGGTCAAATGAGAAATTGTTCTGAAGGGGGACAAATCCTATTTCCAAACCTGTATGCAAAATTAACTGTTATACTCTTTAAAACACGCGTAATATAAACGATGATATTCATAAAATAGCCTTTTATTTATTTTCTCTTCCGAAACCACGGAGATAATGCATTACATTTTAATTTAATTAGAATAACACTAAATATAATTTTTAAATAAATAAATAAGTTAATTATACTGTGATGTTTGGTTAAAAATTCGTC
>JAUMHE010000061.1:10728554-10744966 GCA_032359235.1 Enteromius mattozi
CTATGCAAAATGTTAATATTTTATATTATGTGTTGCGCTAACTTAAATATAACCTAAAGATTATCGGTGAATGAGGAAAGAACTCTGGACTCGAAAAGTTCCACCAGAAAGATCGGTTAATAAAAAATTAATGAAGCAGAAGCAGACAAAAGTTTTGCTTTGTTGATATCGTTTATAACGACATCTAGTGGCGCAAATATGAGTTTCAGGTCACTCCACTGACAGTGCATTGCGTGAATCCGCAGCTCGAGCAGCTCGGTGCGGATTTATGATGCTTAGACTGGGTTTCGCATGGTCTACATCGTCATCCACCACCAAACGCATCACACAGGCCAGGCTCTTCACCGGATCCCTCCTGCGAAAAGACAGTCCTCATACTTTATATAACAACCGGTGCTCTGGACTACCACAAGCCCTCCAGATTGGCCAGAAGCCAGTGCTTGCCAGTACCAGATTGTCCTGGGACAGCTTCAGGTAGGCACTGACCTCTGACACCATCATGCTCCCAGGCCGAGTGCTTCATGTGTGGTCGCGGGCTTGCACAACCGATTATATAACGATACAGGCTTCGTTAGCAGTGGAGCTAATACAGAGACCTTGGCTATATGTTACAAAACGATTATATGTACAAAACCTAGTAAGCTGATGCCCAAAATGCTGTCTAGGGCAAATATGAATGCTGAATTCATACAAAATGCTGTCTAGACAGGCAGCTTAATATGTTATGAGACACAACTATTGTTTATATGCAGTAAAACCCACGCCATGAAGTTAGGACTCTTCCCAAGTTTGTTTACAAATAAAAGCTGGCATTTCCTTCCCTAAACTGGTTTTCTGACCAGTTTTCTGACCAGTTTAAGCTGGTCTTAGCTGGACAGCCATCTAAAAAGTTCCCAAAACCATTCTTTTATTATTTTCTGGTCCTTTACTAAGGTCCCCAATGAGCAGTGACACTCACCACAGATATGTCCTATGATTGTTTTAGGTCTTTTGGAGCGGTCTTCTTCAGCATGGCATCTGGGAATGATGGACTGGGCACATTAAATACCCCAAAACACATTAATCGCCTGATTAAAGAGAAGTCTTCCTATCTATTACAACATGCACACAACCCTGTGGACTGGTGAGGGGCTCCAAGATCTTTTGGCTTACTGTAAACACAAAGTCAGTATAGATGATTCATTTTTGGAGAAACTGTCAATAATAGGGTTAGGCTTTTTAAAACTTACTTATCTGTATTTCTTCTGTATTACTGTAGTGTATCTTGTTGTACCCTGTATTTGTGTGTTTACTCTTCAAAAAACAAAAATGGAATGTTAAATAATATAAATAGAACTACACAAAATGTAATTACAAATAAATTATGCTGTGATGTTTTGTTAAATGTTTGTAAAAACACTTTCTTTTATACAAAACATCAGCATTTAATGCAAAATTTTGTGTAGACTTAAATATAAACCAGGTTTAGATAATGCTTGATTTATTTTACCAAGTGTTTTTTCTTTACCAGGTATGCTTGGGGACAAGAAGCATTTGATAAAGCGAAGAGTGAAGACAAGCCTATATTTCTTTCAGGTAACTTAAAAAAATGTTGGATCCATGTTTTGTTAATCTTGTTAATGCACAAGCCTACATTTTACAGTCTTTACTGTTTATTCTTGCTTACAGTGGGTTATTCCACCTGTCACTGGTGTCACGTGATGGAGAGGGAATCGTTTGAAGACGAGGAGATTGGAAAAATCCTCAGTGAGAACTTTGTCTGTATAAAGGTGGACAGAGAGGAGAGGCCTGATGTGGACAAAGTTTACATGACGTTTGTGCAGGTTTGAACCAATTAAATCATGTGTTGTCAACGCTATAACTTACAAATTGTCATGTATAATTGAAATAGGGTGATTGCTTTTTTTCCAGGCAACCAGTGGTGGTGGTGGCTGGCCAATGAGTGTGTGGCTCACACCAGATCTCAGGCCATTCATAGGTGGCACTTACTTCCCACCCAGAGACAGTGGAAGAAGACCTGGACTGAAAACTGTGCTTTTACGAATTATAGAACAAGTAAGAGCCAGGATTTAAATTTCTTATATTTTTTATTTTATATTATTATTATTTTTTTACATAATACAGGTCTATTGATTATTTTGATGAATTATCTATTTATTTATTATTTTTTCCCCCTATATCTCTGTATTGTAAGGCCCCCTAGTGAGCAGTGTCTGTCAGTTGGGGCAGGGGTTTTCAAACTGTTGTCAGGGAGCCACAAGAGGGTGCTAAGGGGTCTGTGCAAAAGGATAATAATATTAATAATTATGATGACACAATAAGTTAGCATTTAACAAATTGGACAATTATTACAATTTTGTGTTTTTCTTTAGATCTATAAATCTAACAGTAGTCTTAAAGAGATTTTTCATTTCAGACAATATTTAATATTCAGTAATTATTGTTTGAACAAATATTGTTCAAAGTTTTTAAAAGGTAAAGTAATTCTTAATTAAAAAATGATTAAGTAAATAATTTTCAGCAAAGATGCATTGACTTGATCAAAAGTGACGGTAAAGACTTTTACATTGTTGCTGATAAATGCTCTTATTATTTTGAATGTTTTATTTTTCAAAGGATCCTGGAAAATAAATTCAGGAATTCTGCAGTGTTTTCAACATTGATATTAATAATAAGGAAATTTTCTTGAGCACACGAGCAAATCAGCATATTAGAATGCTTTCTGAAGGGTGATGTGACGTTAAAGGCTGCTGAAAATTCATCTTTTAAACGTAAATTTTGAAATATATTAAAACAATATGTAGTTATTGTACAAAGTTGTAAGAAGGTTTAACAATATTACTGCCTTTGCTGTTTTTACTTTCCTAAATACCTGTATAATAAGGCCCCCTAGTGAGCAATAATTGAGCATAAGCATAACTTTCATTCAGAAACATTAAAATAAATATTCCTTTATATATTGACAATGGCATCCAAAGGTTGAAAACAATGTACTGTGGTGCTCTGATGTCTGAGTACCTTCAAACTGTGTGTTTTAGTGGCAGAGCAACAGAGAAACCCTGGAGTCTAGTGGAGAGAGAGTACTGGAAGCCCTCAGGAAGGGGACAGAAATCTCTGCCAGCCCTGGAGAAACTCTTCCATCCGGTCCAGATGTTGCCAGCAGATGTTACCAGCAGCTGGCTCACTCATATGAGGAAGAATATGGAGGTTTTCGAGAGGCTCCGAAGTTCCCTTCACCAGGTAAACAAAACACTGGGATGAACTGAAAAGATTATCACTAAAACCTGTACAACATTTACAGTATGTCCTTCATTTATTATTAGAACAGAGTCACAAAGAGAGTAAACACAATATCCTGTAGACCACCTGTCTTGTGAGTTAATTACCTGTCAAATATGCATCTGCATTAATAATGTAGAATGGCCTTGGGTTTTTCTTTTCTCCAGTGAACCTGATGTTCCTGATGTCATTTTGGACAGTAAATCGTGCGAGCTCTGAGGGAGCAGAAGCACTACAAATGACCCTTCACACTCTCCGGATGATGGCATTGGGGGGCATTCATGACCATGTGGCACAGGTGACATGCAAAAACGACCTGTGTCTACTATATCAGTTTTTCCCTTTTTATTACATAACCAAACACAATAATCTTCTTTCTTACAGGGCTTTCACAGATACTCCACAGACTCGTCCTGGCATGTTCCTCACTTTGAAAAGATGTTATATGATCAAGGCCAGCTTGCTGTGGCCTATATCACTGCTTACCAGGTGGGAATATGTATGTGGGGGTACTTTTTGTGTTTGATATGTTTTAATATAGGATGTATTTTCTTATCTCTCTTGATAATTGCTTATGTCCAGAAAGTAATAATGCAACTCTGTACTGTATTTCTGGAGTTTGCAGACAAAATAAGGACTTTTTTTGTTATTATATGTTGCTTATTCTGTGGTTATCTATCAAAAGCTCAAGTTAAAGAAATAGTTTACCCGAAAAATTAAAATGTCCTCACCCCCGGTCATCCAAGATGTAGATCAGTTTGTTTCTTTATCAAAAAATATAGCATTACATCCCTTGCTCATCAGTTGACCTTCTAAAGTGAATGGGTGCCGTCAGAATGAGAGTCCAGACAGCTGATAAAAACTTCGCAATAATCCACAAGACTCCACTCCATTAATTAACTGTATTTGCTATTTGTCTGTAATACATTTATCAAGATGTTTTTAACTTCAAACCATTGCTTCTGGCTGAAGTACTAGTCCTCTTTCCTTAATTTTGCTTTCTCCAGTGAAGAGTCCTCTCAACTGAAGCAAATGTGCACTGATCAAGCTTTACAAGTGAAAACAGCCCAAAACAGTTCTAGACAAATATATGGATGGATTTTGATGTGAGAGGGTAACAATGGATAAACTTTTTTGTATTTGTGGATAATTGTGATGCTTTTATCAGGTGTTTGAACTACCATTTATACGGGCACCCATTCACGGCAGAGGATCCATTGGAGAGCTAGTGATGTAATGTTATTATTTTTTCCCAAATCTGTTCTAATAAAGAAACAAACTCATCTGTATCTTGGATGGCCTAGGAGTACATTTTCAGCATTTTCAGTTTTGTGTGAATGTTCTTTTAAGATGATTTTAAGATTTGTATAATGAATAAACTAGTACTTTCTAGTTGTATATATGGCATTGGCTTGGCTGGGTGTGGTGTTATTATGGCTGTTGATTTCTGCAGGTGTCTGGGGAACGCCTATTTGCAGATGTGGCTCGTGACGTGTTGCTTTATGTCTCCAGAGACCTAAGTGACAAGGTGAGTCTTCTTCTCTCTCATTAGATCCCACATTTGGCATCAGTCATGCTGAATCAGCACCAACCCACAAAAGCCCTAAAACATCGCCCAGGTCAGAGTCCTTTTTGAGGTCAACCCACCTCCACTATCCAGCACAGTGTGCCAGGCATCGTTTGATGATTAATAGTTTGATGACACACAATTAAAACCCCTTTAAAATTTATCGAGTAATTAGGTACCAACAATGGTTCCCTTGAACCTTATTTATCATATTTCGGTTGTGAGAGTTACATTTGAGGTCAGTGTCTTCTCCACAAAAACACGCAAAATTTAGCTGAAAACGAGACATTCTCTCTGTGCTATAAATCATCCCCTTGTTATTATTCTGTAAATAACAACCAGAGGTTCACTGTGTGCTGAAGTTAATTAAAGTAACATGTTTTAACAAGATAACTTGTCGCCAAGAAGTAATGATCCCCTTAAGAAACCACAGTGTACCTTCGAAAACAGCCTACAAGTGGCAAAAAATAAACCAACTACATTTGATTATGAGCATTGTGCTGCCCTCTGCAGTCTGGCGGCTTCTATAGCGCTGAGGATGCAGATTCCTTTCCTACGGTGGAATCCACTGAGAAGAGAGAGGGAGCGTTTTGTGTTTGGACAGCAGGAGAGATCAGAGAGCTGCTTCCTGACATCGTGGAAGGCGCCGCAGGAGGCGCAACACAGGCGGATATCTTCATGCATCATTATGGTGTGAAAGAACAAGGCAATGTGGACCCCGCTCAGGTTGGGGAATATGAGGTTTTTTTGAGAGCCAGAAACTTTCTAATCTAATTCTTGGCTACAACATAGAACAAAAAGTTAATTTATCGAAGAATTAATTTGTATTAATTTTCTATAAAATTGTCTTTATGTGTAGCCACCTGTTTCTTTCAATATCCAAAAATAACTAATGTGTCAAATAATTCTGAAAAAGACCTTTGTTCATCTTCGGAACACATTAAGATATTTTTGATGAAATCGGAGAGCTATCAGACCATCTATAGACAGCAACACAAGTGAAATGTTCCCAGGTCCAGAAACGTAGTAAATACATCAATTAAACAGTCAAAGAGACACAGAGGAGATGAATTGAATAAAGTCATTATTTTTATTTTCTTTGCATACAAAAAGTATTGTTGTCACTTCATAAAATTCAGATTGAACCACTGATGGCAGATGAACTATTCTGATGATGTGTTTCATACTTTTCTGCACCTTGACAGTGTTAATTTACTTGGCAGTCAATGGGACAGTCACAAGCCTCCTGGTTCTCATCTAACATATCTTAAATTGTGTTCCTAGGACGAATTAAACTTTTACGGGTTTGGAACAAATTAAGTGATTAATGACAAAATGTTCATTTTGGTGTGGAGTATCACTTCAATGTTTACAACACCTAATTTGTGAACAAAGCAGGTTTTATAATGCTAATTAGTTTTTAATGGCAAGGATATTTCTTTATTATGTGCATTTACTGATTTGTTACTTGGTGTTTTTGTAGGACCCCCATGGAGAGCTGCAGGGTCAAAATGTGCTGATTGTGCGTTACTCAGTGGAGCTCACCGCTACTCACTTTGGCATCAGTGTGGACAAACTGTCCGAGCTGCTGTCCGATGCCAGGGCCAAGCTGGCCAAGGTGCGAAAAGCACGCCCACCTCCTCACCTGGACACCAAAATGCTAGCTTCCTGGAACGGTAAGTTTCCCGCATCCTAATTGGGGGAAGAAAGTAAATGTGCCAGCCAGTAATATACTACTGGAAATCCCAGAGCACTGAACCAGGAAAAGACCCTAATTAGAGTTAATTGCTTTTCATAGAGTGTTTTGAAATGGAAACAGCCATCAATTAATCAATGAGAGACTGAGGCATGAAGAAAATTCAAAATGCTTGCATCCCCCCAAGCTATATGTAAGCCATTCCTATCCTTACAAATTTATTGATTTCGTTTTGCGAACAAGCTCCAGTGTTCGACAAGCTCCGTAAATGTTTTTTTTTGACTGGGTTTGCTTTAATAGCAGCACTATAATGTTAGAGTTCTTTCATGGGGTGCTTAGATGTGGTGCCAAGCCTTTAAAAGCCCACAGAGGGGACCTTTGAGTTGTGGTCTTTGCCCTTGTTGTCTTTAATGAAAGGATATCAAAGCCTTCTCAGGGTGCCAAGGCCCCTTTGGAGCGCTGGCTGACAAAAGCGCTCGAAGAATAGTGACTAATGAGCTGATATCTTAATTAAAGAAAGCCTGAGACATTGTTTAATGAAACTGTTCCTTCCAGAGCTACGCTCCATTACATTCTTAATACATACCGACTGGATATTGCTACCTGCAGAGAAACCCTTCGCATTAATCAAACCTGATAGGCCCACTTGCATAGCTGTGAGACATATCAGGGCTAAAGGCACATGGAGCCCTGACAGGACTATTGTTAGTGATCCCCAGCCCTCCGAACACATTGTACTTTAAATCTTATATTCTTAATGTCTCCTTTCAAAGCTCCTCTGTCTTGGCTGGCACCTATTGCACCTTTATCAAAATGTTTGTAACTCTTGTTAGGGAAGTCATTATCTGAAAGGCAGAAAGTTTTACATAAGCAGGTTTTTTGTCCAAGTACTTTTGCTGGAGAAGACACTTGTTTTCTCAACTGAATATGGTTCGGTTTTCCAAAAGCTTGTAATCTGTATCCACTTGCATTTCTTTGGTTGGTCAGGGCTGATGTTGTCCGGGTTTGCTCGTGTCGGAGCCGTGCTGGGCGACAAGACTCTGCTGGAAAGAGCTGAGCGGGCAGCTTGTTTTCTCCAAGAACACCTGTGGGACGAAGAGGGCCAGAGGATTCTCCATTCCTGTTATCGTGGAAATAATATGGAGGTGGAACAAGTGTAAGGAACATTTTCTGCATTCCCAAAATATGTATTTAGCCTGCAAAAGCAGAGAGACTGATGTAAGAACAGTTACAGATTATAAACAGCTAGTTTGTTAGCCTCAGTCTAATTCATCATTATAAAGGGAACTACCATTCAAATGAAACCTGAATTCACATCTTTAAAAATTCTATAATAGTATATAAATGCTACTAAAATAACTTTATGATGAGCGTATATGTGCCTTTGCAGTAGGCCAAGAAAACTAGCACACATTCTGTCTTGCACCCAGGTCTTAATTGCTTTGGCACATATCTTGCCAATGTAGAAATGACCCAGAATCAGCACAATACAAAGCTTTTCACGAATGAAATGGCCCACAGACACACACACACACAAATTCACTGGCCTCATTCTTGGGGTAACCTCTCATTTGTACCTCTCATTAACACACTTTGTCAGCACATTGGTCATCCCACAATGCTGAGTGTGCTTCTCAGGTCACGCTCATCATTTTTACGAATTAACCCACACACCATTTATAACTGATTTCAACTGGCTGTTTTCAGACATTTTTCATTCCACAATGGGATAATGAAGAAATTGCTTTGTCATGTTGTCACATCACATAATTTTTAATCAGAAGCACTCCCTCTGTAATCATCCATTATACTTTGAATTTAGCGTAGGATGAGATGTTTCTTCTCTTGCAATTCTGCTTCGTTCTGTTTAACATAAGGGAGCTGTAAAAATCTGCATCAGTTTGTTTTTAATTTCCTTTGGAGGATTTCCCTCAGAGGGAATAATTTACCAAGCGTCCCAGCAAGAAGATGAATTACTAGGGAATTTGTTGTGTTTCTGGCCATCTGATTTCATCCATTCAAGAGGAACTACCATTATGCTTTGTTCCTCATTTTTAATGTTCCACATCCATCCACAGGGATAGTTCTAAGAAAATTAACATTTCATTATTTACTCACCCTCAAGCCGTTTGTCAGAAAAAAACTGTACTTCCGTGCAGATAAAGTGAATCAGGGTTGAAGCTTTCAAGCTTCTGTAAAGGACAGAAAAGCACCATAAGAGATATAAATAAATATAGTCTGAAGTACTAGTCCTCTTTCATTTACAGCATTCACAGATAATGTTCCCTTCCAGTGAATGATTTAAATCGATTTAATACAAAAGAAGGTTTTATTCACAAATCAGACATCCCTTCTATCATGACAACAATCCTTGGCGAGTTCAAGATTTTCAATGAATAATGGCTTAATATTAGCTTTTTTTCGTATGACTTGGAATATAGTATGTGAATCATATGGACCAATTTTATTATACTTTTATGGTGCTTTTTAGAGCTTGAAAGCTTTAGACCCTGTTCATTGTAATTGCTTGGAAAAGAGCATGGAAAACAGCCTTAGCTTTTGTCTTCTGCGGAAGAAAGAAAGAAAGTCATGTGGGTTTGGAACGACATGAAGGTGAGTAAATGATGACAGAATGTTCATTTCGGGGTGTACTAATCCTTTAAAGAGCCCTGTGCCACGCAGTGAAAACATTTAGAGAGAAATCTGGCATGAATGTTTGATAAGAATGAGACAGGTTACCTGACTGTTGTAGCTCTCAAATGGAATTAAGGGCCTTTTATTGTAATAGAAGAAATATGCTATAGTATCTGGGCCAGGTAAAAATGTAGTGCCAGGTGAATTATTCATGAACCATCCAGTGGCTGTGCTGTTATTCCAAAGAATGTGGCAAATGGTCCAAATCTTGTTCAGCTGTATAAAAATCATACTACATTGTGAGTAGATCTATCAGTTTGGAACAAGAAGCCTTCTGGCTCCTGAGATAGATAGAGGTTAGGCTCTTTTTTTATAGCTTCGGTCTCCTGACAGGTTTGTGTGGAAGTTATGATGTGGCTTTGCTGCACTTTGAAGAGACTGTATCACCTGGTGAGAATACAGAGAACGAACAAGGAGGGAATGGAATAATCCAGGGAGAGCTGTTCATTAAAAATTGACTGGCAGGCTGATTTGTTTTGTTGTCTTACTGAGAAGAAACCGAAACAGAGGTGTCATATTTTTTCTCTGAACTCATAAACCCAGCTGTGGGTCGAGAATACCTGAGAAGAAACTTACATCATGATCCATAAAGGTCTAGTTAGCATGGGCGATTTAGCTCCTGCTGCTAGATGCCATAACCATCTAGACTCATACTTATTTATATTATAATAGATATTTTAACATTGTGTGCTCACATATCCATCTGAGAAAGTGTCACTGACATGACAGACTTCTCCAAGTATTATAGACCTCCTTGGGTTCAACCAAAGACCTTTGAAGCACATAGCTTTAGTACCTAGTCACCAGGTTTGCATCCAAATTCACCTGGCACTTATTGTACATGACATTTGAATAGTGAACTAGATCTGACAGCTGGAGGCAATGACATGGTAGGGGTCAGATGATGAGGGCGCTCTTTTCACAGGCACCTCATGACATTTTTTATCTATTGGAATGACAGTTGTTTGAACTAAGAACTATGGAGGTTAAGTTTCCAGAGTTAGGCCCATCTCTTTCGTCCTGCTGCCGACACTGTGGTATCCTCAGACCTGTCACTATCTGTTTCCTCACACTCAGCCGGCCACAGTGCCACCTCTGTTCAAGGGACTGAGGACAAGGGTTGAAGGGTCTTGGTGCGATCTGAATCAAATTTATTTTAAACTTCAAAGACTGTTGCAATCTTATATGGTGACATCACCCCAAAAGGAATTTCAAATGGCTTTTATAACATAAAGGTCCTGCTAAATGTCTTTGTATGCATCCCACCAACCACCTCATAGCTACTTGATTTTGGTAGAGCATGTCATACTTACTAACTGTTAAATTTTCTGAAACTCTGCCTCTTGTGTCATGCTCACTGATTTATTAAGGAACAAATCACTCATAAATAAAACAATAATTTTTTTTTCTTCAATTATGTATTTCCAAGCTCCCATTTTTTTGCACAATATAAGTGGAACTTTCACCTTTATAGCAGAGAAATGTTTTTTTTTTTCCTTTCCTTTTAATAATAGAAGTGGAGCGACAGACAAAACCTCTGCCTCTGATTTCATGTCATGTCATTGCAACAGCCAATTCTGGCAGCAAATCAACATGAAGCTTTCTGAAATAAGAAAAAAAGTACCATGTGGACATGAGCAACTGTAACAGACTGAAATAGCATGTAATTCATGCTGTAACTTTACCCTGTGAGTGTGTGATGTGTATTTTTTCCATCGGAATGTTTTGTGTTCACACTGCGCTTCAGAGAGGAAGAATATTCACTTTCAGTAAACAGAGACTGCTCTGCCCCCACTTTCTTATTTTATTAGACAAGTAAGTTTAGGAGAACTTCAGGGGGAAAATAAAACCTACTTCCTTTGTTTTTCAAAGGACTTAAAGCTTACATCCAGCCATAGAATGACCACAGAACCACAGAACCATTAACATTAATCTTTTTACTTTTCAATTTCAATGTACATTCTGAGTCTGTGTTGGGGTAATATAGGATTTAAGGTCAAAGGTGTCTCTCTGCAGATTACATCTGTGGCGTGCCGTCAATAATTTCTGCTTGTTCCACAATTGATTAACTTGGTATGAAATGGAAATTCACCCTATCTATGCATCGTATTGATTTTATTGCGAGTGATTCATTCATATATGTGACCCTGGACCACAAAACCAGTCATAAGTCGCACGGGTAAATTTGTAGCAATAGCCAACAATACATTTTATGGGTAAAAATTATTGATTTTTCTTTTATGCCAAAAATCATTAGGATATTAAGTAAAGGTCATGTATGGAAGCATATGGGTAGCATAATACATTTTGAAATGTAATATGCAAAATGGCAGTGGTTTTCTGTATTTACATTTTCCTATACATATTTGCTAAACATATCTAATCAATGGGTAATACATTTTCCTTATAAACATTTAACTTATAAAGTGTTAAAATTTTAATGTGCATACTAAAACTAGTGTATCAAATTAAAAATTTAAATTATATAATTGAATTTTCATTTTCATTTTGCACTAAACATTGCACGTATGTATTGGAAAATGTTTGGAAAGTTTAAATACAAAAAAACATTGTCATTTTACATATTGCATTTTGCATGTTATGCTACCCATATACTTCCATAGTCATGTTCAATAAAGTTATTTTGTAAATTTCCTACAGTAAATATAACAAAACTTAATTTCCATATATCAATGGAAAGCTTATTTATTCTGCTCAGATCCTTATGACTGGTTTTGTGGTCCAGGGTCACATATATGTAATTTAAAAAAAAATGTCATAACTCAATTCTGTAATGTGCAACAACACAATTCAGAAATGTACTGTAACGATAACATTTAAAGCATGGTATGACAGAATTGCTTGTAAAATAAAAAAGTAAAAGCAATTACTCATTATAGTGTGCATTCATAAATGTTAGGGTAGGGTTATATATAAATAAATAAAACCTTAAATTGTTGCTTAAAATAAAATGATCATTACCAAAAAAACTTAAATAAAAATAAAGTATAAAATACGTAACAACTTTAATTTATTCAGCTAATTACCAGGGCAAAATTTCTCTTTTTAATTTATTGTAACTTGATTATAAAACTAATAGTTTGGAAGCGATACTAAAATATCTCTAGTTAAACTGCTGGTTAAAATTTCTGTACGTTATTCTCGTAGTTGTTTAGCTACACTGACTAATAAATCAGAAGTCTTGCGCATTCACAGGAAGTTGCTTTCAGAGAATACAAGTCATCTATAGAGTTCATGAGTTTTGATTTCCTTCTGTGAACCCTCTTTATCTCTTTTTTACAAGGCTTTCATTGATAGATGCATCACTGTAAATGTGTTTTCCGTTCTTTTGGAGTTGAAATTATTTCTGTGCTAAATTGGCAGCATGCCACAGCTGCAGTCGATCAACCCAGCGTAGGTTAACCTGCCATTATTATTACGCAGGTCAACCCAACATTAACAAGAAATTGAATTTGTATTTGTGGAAGAACAGAAGAACTTGACCTTCACTGCTAATGTTCTCTATAATGTTCTCTCCAGTGCATCTCCCATTGCGGGCTTTTTGGACGACTACGCTTTTGTGGTGTGTGGGCTGCTGGACCTGTTTGAGGCCACGCAAAGGGTCCGCTGGCTGCAGTGGGCCGAAGAACTCCAGCTGAGGCAGGATCAGCTCTTCTGGGATTCCCAGGGCAGCGGCTACTTTTGCAGCGACCCCTCGGATCCGACGCTGATGTTAGCTCTCAAACAGGGTGAGGAGCAGAACTGTGACATCATGTGCAACAGTACCCTGTATTCAGGGTGTGGAAAGCCTATGGATCTAGGCTTTTTACTTTTTGGAATGTGTGGGTGGCTATGAGTCACGGAAAGGATGATGAAGATTTGTAGCTGTCAGTCTGCATTCTGCATCACTCCACCGCTGATAGCACCACCACACTTGCGCTCTTACTAACCCTTGTCTGGATAACTCTGTTTCAGCCAGACATAACCTGCTAAAACCGCCCCGTTCTGTCCTTATGTAACCTCATCACTGTCTGTTATTATGCTGTAATGTCCTTCTTTCTTTTTTATCTCGCCCAAACACACTGCCTTTTCTCGCCATTTCTTTTCCGGTCCATATCTCTGATATCTCCATGTTTCTGGGTAGAATTTGACCACCACAGAAGACCGATTGAGTACATCAAAGCCTGCTTTGTTAAAGCAATTGATATTTCCTTGAAGTAACACCAGATCCCTTTTATTTCATGCTGTGCGCCATTCATCACCTTCCGCATGACATTGCTATGGAAGTGGTATGAGAGAGTGATTTTTCATTCTTTTTTGTCTCCCACGACAATACGAAAAGAAAAAGATCCGCACACATACTTTCGAAGTGTGTAAGTGCCGGGGCTTAATGTCCCGAATGGCTTGGCTCCATATTTTCTCCGCAGGAATTGGAAGTTCGAGCTGATGTGAGCGAATAGTCGCACCAGCGTGCCTGGGCCGTGACTGATGGCACTGTGAAAATGGCACTGACACCAATGAGATATGGATGAGGGCCGAGAAAGCTAACTGTTATGTTTTTGTTGTTGCTTCTGATAAATTAAAATGGACATAAGACAGATTTTTCATCTTTTCTGAGTGACTGGGCCATTATATAGTGAGCCAAGCGTGCAGAGTTGGCTCCATTAGGAGCCATGCGGTGCCGTCACATGTCAGAACCGAGTCCCCTCACCTCTCTCTGTCGGTGGAAGACGGATTGCCTCCCAAAGCATCTGCCACTCTACATTTTACGCCTTGCCCAAACTAGACAAAACCAACACGAGTCAGCTTTGCCATTTCATAAGAACTGCAGGCAGTCCAGCCACTAGTTTTGTTTGAAAATAAAGCTATTGGATTTCTTTATTTTGGGCTTGAGCCCTTCAAAAACTTTCATTTTGTATTTTCTATTTCATAGAAAGCCTGTTTTTCATATTGACCTCATATAACGCTGTGTTCAGGTCCTCCTGGGAGGTTCTACAGTATGAGTTTGAAAATCATGATAATGATCATAGTCATCATTTATTTAGCTTTTCCACTTCCACACAAGGACAGGAGGCATTTTAAAAAGCTGCTTTACATCCATTCAAAAAAATTGGGTTCAGTAAGGTTTTTTTAAAGTTTTGAATAAAGTCCAAAAGGCTGCATTTATTTGATCAAAACACAGCAACAACAAATAATATAACAAATATATAAAATAATATAAGGCCTGAACACGGGCCTGCCCACATTGCAAGCAGGCCCATGGTGACAAAGTTACTATATAAATATTAATATTAAAATATACTTCATGCCGAGAATTTTTACAACAGTGAATAAATCCATAAATTTACACACTTGTGTGCTTTAGTGGTCTAACGGTAGAACTTTTGTCAAGCATTTCTGCGGCTCCGGGTTCTAATCCACCCTCGTATTGTTTTTTTTTCTAATTAAAACCAAAGCGGTGTTCATTAAAGTGATTGTATATCAAGAGGAAAGACGCGTTCGTGTGAATTCTTTTTTTTTTTGTGCTTTTACCAGAACGAAGCACTCGATCGTCTGTGTGAAGATGAGAATAGAGAACTTATAACAGCGGCAATGAGCGCTCGTCATAACACAATCCAGCGATAGATCGCTTGCTATCTAACACAGACCAACAAATTTATTATCGAATTTATGTTTCTTTCATTTAGGCACATCCGAATGTGAGTGCAGCGAGATGGTCGTGCTCTTTCGCCTCTCGGAGAGATTTTACCACCAACGTTCATAATTACAATTCATGATCAATACTTATTTTCTTCCACCGTAATTCATAAACACACTCCCAACTTGTCAAGCTTTAAGAAAATCCAGATTTGTGGTGCGTTTCATGTGCGATTGGCTTGTAAATACAATCATTCTGAAATGGCCATGTGTGGTGCATGTGTCTTCTAAGAAACAAGCTACCTGATATCATCTGCATGAGTTTAGTTGGGACAGCATTGCTGCTATTCATCAGTCATCGCTTCCATCCCTCTCAGCTCCCAGATGCAATCAGCTCATTACATTGTGACACGAGGCACGGGAACCCACTCCCAACACCCCATTTGCACACACACAAACAAAGAGCAGATAAAGTAAATCAACTCACAGCTCTAGAGCCACTTCACATGTGATATCAGGCACTTATAGCTCTGCTTAACCTGATAAATGTGATCCGGCTAAATTGATATTGGAGCTATAGATGTTATGATGCCATTTTTTCCAGAAGCCAGACTGTTTACATCAATGTGTTTGAAAACATGGCTGCTATGCTGGACTGGTTATCTGACTGGAATAGCATTATGTCTTTTTGCTTTTTTTTCAGATCAGGACGGTGCCGAACCCAGTGCGAACTCTGTCTCGGCCATGAACTTGCTCCGACTCTCCCACTTCACAGGCCGGCAGGACTGGATACAGCGCTCACAGCAATTACTGACTGCCTTCTCTGATAGACTGATTAAGGTGCCAATCGCCCTGCCAGATATGGTCCGCAGTGTCATGGCCCAACATTACACCCTCAAACAGGTAACTGCAGTCTGGCCCACTGCTACTGAGTATGAAGCCTAAAAGTCCGGTTTTACTTGTCAAATCTTGTTCAACTGATGCAATGGGAATGAAATGTTACTTTTTTTTTCAAGCCTCCTTGACTGTGAATGCTACAACACGACAGACATGTTCACAAATCCCTAAGGTAGAATCAGATTCCAATCTCAGGTCTCTCAAGGCCAGGTTTCGAGTCTTTGGTCAGGTCTTGACAGTTTTTCACTATATGCTGCTGATTAGTTTTATAAACCCTTTCTAAGATTTGTATTTTAAATATTTTCAATTCTTATGATTTAAGTAAAACTTATTAATACTCTAAGTATTAGTATTAATACTAATCAAGTATTTATTTATTTGTTTAAAATGTATTATTTCTGTTATTTATATTTTACCATCAAATATAATAATTATTATTTTAATTTTATTATTTAATATTGTTCTAATTAATTCATTCATTAATTACTGTATTTTTTGTTACATGATTACATGTTTTTAATATTGATATAAATACAGTACTGTGCAAAAGTCTTAGGCCACTGGTATTTTCACCAACAAAAAATGGTTTTAAGTCGGTTATTTCTATCTTTTGCGGTAGCGTGTCAGTTGGAAATATTAGTT
>JAUMHE010000061.1:10780366-10792571 GCA_032359235.1 Enteromius mattozi
CCCTCAGTCAGTGAATCATTTTTAACCATTTCTTATATCGCAACTGACTCACTTTCGAAACTATAGGCTAAAACTTCTTTTTTTTAAATTGGACCTAGTTGTGTATGCTTGTAGACTTGCATCAGTCTGACTGGTTGTTCTAAAGAAAACATGATATATGATACACGTTTTGTTTATTGTTTATCATAAAAAGAGTGATTCTATAATTAGTCACCTACAAAAGTTTTAACTCCTAAACGTTTCATTTTAGAAGGCAACAGTCAGGACCCTGAGATCTATATTTAAAATATAGATCATCTTTCTATTTTTAAATCTCTTGTTTTGCGGAAATAATCACCTTCACCTATAGAGATCCCCCATGAATGCACCAGCTGGTGAGTCTTTTTTTCCCACATGATGAGATTGACTACAAAATAGCGTTAATCCTTTGTCTTTTTTTGGCTTCTGTGTGTTGTTTTATCATTAATGCTCAAAAGTCTCAACATCATCATCAAATCATCACAAGAGTATCATATTATGGCTTTTGTTTGGAAGTGCCTTGTGCAATACTTTGATCACATTAAAAATCATTTTACCACAAAACTGATTTGTATTACTACTTCATTTTAGGTTTATTCAAAACTCAATCATTTAATGCCACACATTCTACAGGCAATAAAATGTTTAAAGCAATGTGTATGAGGCCGCAAAGATGTTCTGTTCAAGATTTGTCTGTTATGTGCAATAACACCAAATCATACATATGTATCTCAGAGCTGTGGAGTGTGTGTGAGTGATGTAGATTATATTGTACCTATAACATCTGCTCAGCCTGCCCTGACTCTCTGATCTGCTTCCAATTTACATTCCTGCCTGGTGATTTCTATCGCTCCACTTTGATAAATCATAGAGTGATTTACATAAAGGCAGCCCCACGCTCGGGCTCAAGGAGTCACGCGATGGTGACTGAGCTTAAGCCCAAAGACAGCAGGAAAGTGACCGCAGACAGATATATACTCGCTTTCAAAACCTGCGGAGGCAGCATTTTAAAGAATCATAACTTACAATGCATTGGAGATATATCATTCATGTTTGTATATGTGATCCCTGAGAATCAAACTCATAATCTTGACATAATAGATCTACAAGACAAACTGTTTTGTCCTCTAGACACTTACAGTCTATTTAAAGATAAAAAAAAAAAAACTTTGGTAAACACATATACACACTCTCAATTCTAATGGTTTTCTCTCTGCCTTTAATGTTTATGTTTATAAATATGCAGCACATTCTCTTTTATTACAGAAATTACATTTATTGATTTTATTCTGTGCACCTGCACTGAGACCATTTATTCAATCTTCATTTAGGTCACCATAGGCCTATGTGTCCAAATGCATACAATATATTTTTGTTTGTTTAATAAAATTGGAACGTGAATGGGAGTAATCAAACTTCCAATCTCAGGAATTAAATGCATTCGATGGCTTTTGATATGATGAATGTGATTATTAAGCTACAAGACTAACGTTGATTCTGATTGGCTAATTGTGGAATTCAGCCACCAGATACAGACCATGTAGCAGCATTTTTAAAGGAAAAGTTCACCCAAAAATGGAAATAACCCCATAAGTTACTTAGCCCCGAGCCTCCCTAGGTGTATATGACTTTTCTCCAGCGGCTTAACATATGCCTTCTGAAGCAGATCGATGGGTTTTTGTAACAAAAAAAATATATTTTTATTTTTAAAATTATAAAATCAAATCACTGACTTGGGTATGAGTTTTTCTTTCTTCAGCTGAACATAAAATACTGAAAGAAGATTGTTGGTAATCCAACAGTTGCTGGTCCCTCCTGACATCAACAAAATGGAAAAATATACAATGGAAGTCAATTAGGTACAGAAACTGTTTGGTTAACCACAGTATATGATTATATTGTTATCTGTGTTCAGCAGAATAAGGTTTGGAACAACTTGTGAGTGAGTGAAATAATGACAGAATTTTCATTTTTGTGCAAACTATTCCTTTCACCATTGCCATTCCATTAGATGTTGCTTAAAGTTCCTAATCATTGCAACAAAACGCCACCTACACTATGCTGTTGTTTTTAGATCGTTGTGCTCACGTTTTTTGCATCTTCTTGCGAGTCATGAAACCCATTCTAAAAAGGTGGTGCTCACATTAAAAGAACTAAATAAAAAAACACAACTCAACATATTTTGATTATATTCCACTGCAATGCATATTTTTAAACAAAAAAATGTGTTTTGTGTCAATGGTCCGAAAACAACATTGGGACTTTACTGTTTAATCACTTTGCTTATTAGTGTTTACATGTTTTACTGGAACTATTGGTGGGGATTCCCACATATTTTTATTTATTTGTTCCTCTCAGGGTTTATTTAATGTAATGACAAAAGTGATTTGACTGTTCCTCTTTGATGAAAACCAGCAGGTCAGCTTTATTTTAGTCAGTCCTATCAAAGTAGGTGTAAGGGCTGTCAGATGGAGGCAGGTTGTGACCTTTCTGCTCTTATTTATAAAGCCCAGCTGAGCCCTCTCTGTAAGATGCTCTGCTTAAGTCAAGCAGTGAGGAGAAAGGAAAGACAGAGGTCAAAGGTTAGGAAAACCCAGCCACACACCCAGTTTTCCCCTGCTCATTCCTGTGCTCTCGCTGTCAGAGATAGCTCTGCGTTTCTTGCTAGGGTTACCAGACTCATCATCTAAATCTCAAATTGGATTTGGAGGAAAAAACTGATGAGACAGATTTGACATTTTTGACAAGAAGAAATAAGCTATAGGTTACAATGATGACCAAGGTGGATAAATTCTTAATCTTTAATATCTAGGGTAAGATGAGTGAATGAAGGAATATCCAACTAATTCACCAAGTAAAATATAGCATTTATAGTGGGTAACCTTACACAAAGATACACAAAGTCAAAACTCTGAAATTAAATATTTTCCATTTTGTCGTGGTCTTGCCAAAGCATATGGTTTATATATTTGATTCCCCTTTAACGCAAGCCAAATATTTGAGACATAATATGGAAAAATTGTCAAACCAAAATATATTCTGTCATTACAATCAAATGAGTTTATGAAAAAAAAACACTTTTCCATGTGTTTTGAGTGAATTTACAATGACAAAGATTTAAAGAAGGCTGTTTGAATAAAGTGAAAATATTTTTGTTCTGCCAGAAAACAGAGGAATTTTTTTTTTATGATATCAATATAGAACTCATTGCAAAAATACATTTTTAAGTAATGTTCCAAAAAAAATGGTGATCAGTTTGAGATACTGACCCGTGATAACTCTCTCCTCACCTCCAGGATCAGGGCGGACCTTTAGCAAAGTTGCTGGAAGGACGTGTTCTTCAAGAGGAAAACACCAACTGCACAGCCCACTACAGCCAAGATATTCTGCTAATGACGTCTGGAGGAAACTCAAAGAGGAAGATAAAAGAAAGTGCTTTTAGGGCTCTCACCCCTTTTTCTGTGCCACAAGCAAAACCATATCATATCAAGCGTATCTTAATTAACACAAAAATTAAACAATAAAAGAAAAAAAATAGTCTCCAATGTGATGCATTAATAATTAAATAAGTCCTTCTATTGCAGTCTGTAATTATGTTCTTCTGCATTTAACGCTTTATTCATTAAATCATGTATTAATTATTTTTTGGAATATATAGGAAATAAATCCCATAAAGTACAAAACATATTTCCCTATTAAATATTTGCAATCAGTTAATTGTAAAGTTTCCGTCTATGCATTTTATGAATGTGACAGGTGTAGTTTGTCCACTAGCTTGACAGAAGTGGCTGTAGACACCAAAAAGTAATAAAACGTGTAGAATTAAGCTGTCTCTAGAGTTCATAAGCTTTCTTTAGCTATAAATTCAAATGCTACACAAACAAATAAACATTATATCGTCTTAATGGCCTACTCAATTCCAGATATGCATGCCAGGCTTTCACCATTCAATGTTGCAATCCATTAATCAATATATAATTACCTTTACTGGACAGAGTGCAATAAAATGACTTTAGCATAATCTAGTAACTGGTCGTTGGAATCGAAGGGTTTTATCACTTAATTTGATTTAAAATTCAGCTGGGGATGAAGGTTATTGACTTGTTTTTACAGACAGACACAAGTTGAATCACTACAGGTTTTCAATGTCAGGTTTCTTACCATGTTCAGCAATTTGGTTTCAATTGGTTAATTGCTATATTTTTCATTTTTTTAATTAAAGTTGCCTTATTTTATAGGATAGAATATATTCTGACCAAAAATAAATACATAAATAAATATACAAATATAAAATAAAATGTAAAGTTTATATTAGAATATTTTTACACAAAAATACATTTGTAATAGTTTTTTTTAGTTGCACATTTCTGAAGAAACTTTAATATTTCTATGGTAAAACAGTATACCTTCTTTGTGTAAATTATTTTCTATAAGTGCTGCTGCCACAACAGTCATGTTTCTGCTGTAAATATATTGTTTTATTTTCCATTTAAATCATGTTTTACAACCCATTGCTTATTTCTATTACAACCTACGAAAGTGTATTGCATCAATATTGTATTTGCTCGATTACTTTTTCTCTCTCTCTCTCTCTGTGAGCTCCTTGATGTGTTTTTATTGTTTTACCATAGGTGGCAGTGAAGGGAATCTTGGGGTTTACCCACTCTTCCATGCTATTGCACTTTAAATGCTGTGCAGAAAGTGGGTCTTTTACAGTTGATCATATTTTACAGACATGATTAAAGACATTCCACCCCTGTGTTACAAGGTGTTTCATATTGTGCACGTTGTGAAGTACTGTGGAGTTGCATACCTCTGGAAGAACATTTAAAACATTTTACTAAACATCCAATTATCTTAGTTGTTCTAATCTGCAATGACTTGATAATGACTGACTAGCACTAATAAATGATAAAGCACTTATGTACTAAACTGTTATTGTATGTTAAAGACAGAAATGTTCTTTGGGAGGACACATTCATCCTGTTTAAATGGTAGAATACACAAAAACAAGGACATTTTAAGTAGCATATGTTCCCCCATTTCAGTTTTTCATCTCATTAAATCGTAGTGTCAAGTACATTGTAATCAAGGAAAATATTTTTTAAGACGATAATTCCACTTTTGCTAATGAGAAATGCTTTTGGGTCATCACCTCTGTGCTTTAATCTTAACCTCTGGCCATGTAGACTAGAAGTTAATATTTCCACTTACTTAAATTTTATTAGAATCAAATTGGCTGTAAAAGTCATTTCAACTCAAATTATATTAAACTGTCTCACCCAAAAATGAAAATTCTGTTATCATTTACTCACTCACAATTTTAAACTAAACACTTGTCGGTCCCTGCTGACTTATGGAAAAATGCTATGAAAGTCAAAAGGGAACAGAAACTATTTTGTTACGTTCTTCAAAATATCTTATTTTATCTTCAGCCAAAGAAAGAAACTGACCGGACAACTTGAGGGTGAGAAAATGATGACAAAATTTTCTTTTTGAATACCTTATCTCATTTAAAATGTAACATAAAGTTGAATTTTGTAACTTAAACAATATGTTGAAATTAGTGAAATTAAATTAATCTGAGTTCAAACAAAATGGAAAAACAGAAAGGAACATTAAACGTTTTAAAAATAAATAAATAAATAAAAAATAACAATCACAGGGAGACCTTAGGGGGGCACAAGATCTGTAAAATTATAAAGACCGTTTACAAAAGCCATTTTTTAGGCCGGTCAAAGTTCACTTAGCCTATACTAACTCACAGTATTAATAAGGCTTAATTATGTTTATTTATTAACAATATTTATTACATTTTTTTTATTTTATTATCTAAATTTGCTTAAAATTGAATATTTTTATATTCACCTGAAAATGTTTTGTTTCCATTGTGGTGCATTTAACAGTATTCTACTTCAATAATGTGAAGAATAGTTTACAACAAAGCAAATATTTTCCAGGCAGTGCTTTATAAATGATAGCCTAAAAAAACTAGGCTATTTATTGATTGAAATGTACAGTATGCCTACATTTTAGGAAGGGGACATTGACGTCAACAAGTCAAAAACTCCAGCACTGGTCGTTCTCATCACATGTATATCGTTTCCTTTCTGTTCCTTGACGTAAAATGTCTTTGCATACTAAACACGCTCGAATCATATAGTCTGTTTGGACCGGTCCCAAACTCTTCTTAGTTTTATTGGTTCAGTGTAAACAATAAGGTTCCAGCTGTTTCACCAGACATGTTAGTACAGTGTTGATTGACATTTCTTTAATGCAATCAAAAGAGAGGCAGAGTTATTGTCGTTTCTGATTGGTGGACGCGCCTTCCAGGGGCGGGGATTGGAAGTTGAATCCGAATCCAGCTGTGAATTGGTTCGCATGAGCGGATTCGTGCTATAGACCGTTTTGCCGACTGGGAGAATCATTGGAGACTTGTGTATTTTCGCAATAATAGACAAGACTTCAGCATAGAGAGCTCTCTTGCGCATCCTTTCAGCACGAGCTTAAGCTTTTCCTTTTCATATGCAGACAGAAAATCACTGCTTGCACCTTTAGAAAAGATTCTGAGGAATTTTACTAATTGTCTAAGGATCTATAATTGTCGATGTTGTGAATACTTTTCAGCAGTAGATCTTGCGGTAATCCAATAGAAAAAACATTAAATTGTAATCTTTGATCATTACTTTTAAGTGCGCGCACACGGAGAACACGAGCGAAGCGCACAATTGAGGATTGGGAAGCAGTTTTGCAGGACCTGCCTTGTTTTGATCTGGTTGTTGGTCATCGAAATACAATGTTGAAATCTTAAGGCATGATGTCCAAGTCACTGAGATGCCCATAAACCTGCTTGCGCTGTAACTACCACCTGGAAACTCAGCCTGCGAGCTCCAACTGATCCTGTTCAATACCATCATTTGGACTGCTTTTGCAACCGAAATGATCATGCGATGAGTAAGCTCGATTTGGGCATATTGTCAGACGCAATTACAGGTAAGAAATCAACATTTGTAATATTTGATTGCATTATTGTTAACCACGCTCATTTTCCTGATCATATATGTTGTGTAATCATATTAAATTTTAGTACCAAGTTTAAAAGTAAGTCATAATTGGCATTCATTTAAAATGTAGAATTATTATTATTATTATTATTATTTAATCAAGTGTTTATTTATTCAATTATATGACACCAAAGTACCGTATCGTATTGTATGTGTGGCTTATTGTTTTTTTTTGTTTGTACAGTTCCATCAATTCATTACTAAATACCAGCCTGTGAATTTTTTAAATCCTCAAAGTCCTGCCTTTTATATGTTGGCTCTTCTTTGTTCAAATGCAACGACGTTAATAAATAATAAACTCAAGATACATATATTCTTAATACACTTTATTTAGTGTCATTTTATTTACAAACGTGTAAATATACATTCACTCTCTTTCATCATGCCTTTTAATTTTGTCATGTTTTTTTTATACATTTCATAATTGCGTAAAATCAGATTTCTTGTTCTATTGTACAGCTGGTAATGCATGCGTTTTCTCTCCTCAAGGGGGTGAATGATGGCTGAAGATGGAGGAAATATCTCCGAGGACCATCAGTTGAGGGAAGCAGAGGGTAGCTCCTCTCTTCCAAGGACTTTTATACGACTTAACGACCTGTCCGGTGGCGGGGAGCGCAGTGAGCTTGAGTCTGATGGAGGCGAAAGGCGGGAGAGCGCAGCCGGAGCAGCGGCGGAGGAGGCGTCCGCTTGCGGCGGGGAACCCTTGCCCTATCCGACTCTGGCACCGGTTGTGTTTTTCTATCTGAAGCAGACTACGCGTCCAAGGAGTTGGTGTCTGAAAATGGTTTGCAATCCATATCCTTTTAAACTCAAATGCAAGTCCTTTTCCTCACCTGGATGGCATTCACCTGTTCAGGTAAGACGCGCTACGGCGAATGCCGACGGGCGCTGTCTAAGGTTTGAAAACAACATGTTCGACACAATATAATTATGGCTTTATTAAGTTGTCCTCTTTGAAAATGAGGTAAATCGCGAAACAACTCCCAAACACACACAAAATAATATTCTGAAGTCCCCATTGTGCTGAGAGCTCGATAGCTACAAATGAAAGGGCTATAATTCTGCTAGTGCTGTTGAAGACAACACGATAGATCCTGCAGAATATCAGAATTTATGAGTCTTGGCAAGCCTGAATGTTACCTCAACAGGCTCATAACAGTCTTAACACAGTTTTGTGCGTTTGTATGACAAACAAGCTGAGGAAAGTCATTATATTCCATTAACTGGTCAACAAGGCATGGCTCTGAGGCACTTTATGACATTACCTCATTTATTAGCACTGATGAGTTAAGTTATTTGCTTGGTGTCTTGAATTTCTAGAGCTAAGAACGGTGCACACAAAGTGCCTGTGGCTTTTTATCATCAAAATTTGCTACTTAACATATTTCTGTGAGGCAAAGTCAGTGGCAGTGCTGTTTTCATAAGAAAACATACATGAGTGTTTTACAAGGTGGTCTTTTGTGTGACTTTTATTATATAAAAATGTAAACTTTTTTTAGAAAAAAGGAACCATGAAGGTCCACCTCTAAGCCTAACCATCAATGTGGCGTAAGCAGATTGTACGAATTAGCCACCAATTTGGCAAAACATAAAATAATTAAGAATTACCATGAAATTATGTTGGCAGTGCTGAAAGTTCAGCACAAATAGCATTGGATCTATATCTTCATGACTTACAAAAACAGATGAATAGTTCAAATGTCTCCCTCTTAGATTAATTTGATAGCCACGTTGAATTCCTGAAATCCTAACTTTGCGATACGTTAATTATTTAAGTGTAAACCAATCAATCCTCGCTTGGCTTTCAGTAGGAGCACCTAACAAGTGGTTTAGATTAGTCACATCTAATAACTATAATTTTTAGGGTGTTGTTAAAGCTCTCATCCCTGCAGCAGGAAGATGATTTCATTTTATACCTTAAGAGGACTCCTTGTTTAGCTGCCAGTCGTTTTGCAGAAAGAGGAGAAAACGGACCTGATTGCGAGCGTGTGAGGAAGGGATGTGGTTTGCATGTGTGAGTCAGAGGTGTGCACTTGCAGTATGACTGATTCTGGGTGTAGGTGATCTGTTTGGTTTTCGACGGACTCGCAGCAGCCTCGCCGAAGGAAAGAATGCTCTTTTGGATCGAACGAGCTGGCTGGACGTGATTGTGATGTCTGGGTTCAAATGCTTTGTTTTTCTTCAGTAGGAAATATGATGAGACTTGTGGGCTCTGAAAAGCTGCCCAATCAAACACACTCATCTTTCCCCCATTCTTGTTTCTCAACCTCCTCACGCTCTTCCCCCATTAGACGAGCCCACATCCCTTAAAAATAAGCTTTGCTTATGAAACACAGTGCCACTGGGTGTGAGTGGGCCTCGTGGTTCTCCGGGCCCGATGGTCTGGTATTCCTCAGAGAGGATAAAGTCCATCGCATTTCCATATTCTTAAATGCCACTGTTTCTGCAGTGTTCCAGTGTGCTCATGTGCTTAGGAAAGGACGGAGCCAAAAGGGATCCTATTAACTGTGGTCAAGAAAAAGATGTGGAATTCCCTCTCCTTGAATCATCATGCTGCACAGCTGCACACACAATCTGTTCACCGTCCAGTCGAGATCGATGAAAAGGCTTGCTGTTTATTTTGATTTTAAACAGCTATGGAAAGGTGGTTAAGTAAAGTAACTGTAATACAGTCAAATGTGATACTGAGTCTACAGTACAGGGACAAATCATAGCGTACAGTGACATTTGCATTAACGGGAGTGTCTTCTGTGCATCGTCTTGCAGATTTATGTGTCGAGACAGTTCATCTCTTATACAGTGCCATCTCATGTAATGATTCCTTGTGCAGCAATTTCTGTTTTTAGATCATTGTTGGGGTGTGGAGTGGGGTTTGAATCTCTGGGACTCATTATTAGCTGGGCTCTTTTATTTATATGTATAGTCTTCATAGATGACCTTTAATACATCTCTGTAGCCATTAAATAAAGGTCACTGTTTTTTAATAGTTTGTAAAATTTCTCAGATCGATCCTCTCTTCATCCCATTGGAAGCATGTAAAAGTGTTTGTCTTATTAGAGATTCTTTGGACAAGCTCATTTTCGTACTTTTTCCACCCTTGGGATGTAAAACTAGAATTTCGAATTTGTCTGTGTTGCAGCGGCTGACAATCTCATTTGCAATTTGGCATGCGCATCAGTTGATCGTTCAATCAGTTCTTCAAAAAAGTCTCTTTGTGTTATTGATTTGGAAGTAATAAAAGAGTTTAAGTCCTTGTGCGTCTGGTTGCCATTAGGAAACGATTCTGCAGTCTTTGTGATTCATCATTCTGTGTTTGTATCCTGTCAGTCATTAGATCTTTTCTCCCTTGAGTGCTACTATAGTTTATTGAACCTTTGACTTGTCCTCCGTCATGGGGTTTTCTCTGGAACCTCCAGCGTATCATCTGTAGTTTCGGCATTTTGGGAGTGCTTGTGTGTGTGTGTGCACTTAAGAAACTTGTAAGAGTGTAAGAGTGAGAGAGAGAGTTTGGGTGACTCATTTAAAGTCCTCTTTTGAATGTTGGACTACAGAGAAAATAGCTTTGAAATTGAAACAGTGATATGGCGTAGTTCAGTTATTAAACTGATTTAATTATAGAAATGAATAATTGTATAATTTTTAAGTGATTTAATTATATAAATAATATTTTATTTTCTGCATGTGTTGCACGCTTAACAGTGTTTGCATCAAAACGCATTACTGCGTTGTTTTTTATTTTTTGTTTTTGTTTTCTAAATATCTTTGCCACAAATTCAATACAAACTAATAGAAATTGAACCCTAATAATAAATAACAGAGCTGTCAGATGAATAATTGCGATTAATCGCATCCATAATATAGTCTGTGTGCGTACTGTGTATATTTATTGTATGCATAAAAATGCAGTTTTTAAAAAATATATGTATGTGTGTATTCATGTATACATAATATACATAAATATACACAGGACACACACATTAAGAATGCGATTAATCCCAATTATTATTTGACAAATTTTATATTTATATATAATTAGTTTTTATTAAATATATGCATGTGTGTGTATTTATATATACATAATAAATATACGCAGTTCACACACACATATTATGTACACAAGCTTTTATTTTGGATGCAATTAATTGCATTTAATCATTTGACAGGCCCCAAAGTGATCAGAATAGAAAAAGGTTATTTTTGCATTGACATTGTATCTGAACTTCTGCCTTACCTTCTAGTTTATTTTGTCTATATGTGTGTGCTTGTGTGTGTTTTGATTTTGCAGAGTTTGCAGTCATTTGCAAACACTTCCACTATGATGTAAAATGCAGTGATGTGTTTTTTGTGGTCTTTCAGTACATTCCTCTATGCATTACCATAAGAGTATTTATTTTCCCTTCGGTTAAACTGTTAAAAATAGAAAACAATTTTGAGAAAGTAAATTCCTCTGCAGTGTTTATAAGAGACAGAATGATGTGCCATAGCAATGCTATCTCTATAGTAAGATGCTCAGATTGCTGATGCAATTTTAGGAAGCAAAACTTTGGAAGCACGTAAACCTTTAGTTTGTTTATTTAAAAACACAGATAAGCTTCTGCGTGCATTTATGCTTTTGCAGTAACAGCTGCTATTTAAAATTCTACCTGAGCGTAACTCTTGGTTTACATAAAATATTTCTTTTTTATAGCATCTAGCATTCATTTTGCTAGGTTCTGTAAATAACATATCAGGGCACTAATATGCATTGTGAATTGCTGCAAAAAATTCCATAAGAGAATTGGAAGGTAATTACGAAGAACAACCAACAGGACCTCCCTCGCTATGTGTCCTCAAGGCATCTAAGATAACAGATCTCCCAAGATGCCACTCCACATCCTCATAATAGACTTAAACATCACAGAACTTTCTCTGCACATGGCCAAAACTCTATCAGCCATCTCCAACATGCTCCACTATCTGTGATGACACTGCAAACACACCCAACAGTACTGTAGCTATTTCAGTCACAAGACCACCTCCAGACCCTAAAAAACAAGGTCAGTAGATAAGCGTGTGATAAAGCATATGCTAGATCATGGATCATTCTCAAGGAACCGTGAACAACCAGTTGTTTCTTCAGTAAA
>JAUMHE010000061.1:10802091-10833947 GCA_032359235.1 Enteromius mattozi
TTTTTTATTTTTTCATTTTTATTTAAATATTATTTTTTCTAGACGTGTGAACGAAGTTTGGGGGAGGGGTTTTAAACTTGCTATTATTGTAATGTTTTTATTATTTAAATTTTATTATTTATTATTTAATTTAATGTTTTTTTTAACATTTACTTAAAATGTTTTATATTTAATTTAATTTTTATTTACTTTATCCTTTTTTACATTTATATTATTTTATTTATTCTATTTAAATGTATACATTTTTCTTTTTAAAAGCATTAAGAGAGTTTAAGGGAGTGATTTTCTTAAATGTTTTAAATGTGTTAATAATTTTTTTAATATTAAATCTGTTTTTTTTTTTTTTTTAATACAAGTATTATTAAAACCTCTCATCTTCATATCTACCCCCACGCTGACTGTGAGCTCATCTGACCTGATGGGAAGTCATTTATGTAATGATAAGTGCTCACAAAAGATCCCAGCTTTCAGAGGAGAATGTCCTCCTGAACGGCGGCCAATTACTATGCATCAGCTGCTTAGAATTCCCGCTCTTCCCTCTTTATAGCTTTTCTTTCTCTTTCCCTTGCCGTATTTATGATTTAAGCCACTCTGACCAGTCAGGCTATGCACAGAAAAAGACACCTAGAAGAAATACTACAGTGCTGGTGTTTATGATTGACAAACGAGTCAAAAAATCTGTTTTAGAAGTAAGTTAGTGCCTCAAAATGAAAAGCAGGAACGCTCATAATATCAGTGCAGTAACTTTTTTAAACATGATTTTGTTTTCCGACAGTCTGATTAAAGCTATGCACCCAGACTCAACTGAAGTAGCTTTGCAGTAGGGGAAGACTGATTGGAGCTTGCAATTTTCACAAGTGCTTTTCGGTTTTGTGCAATATGCATGAGACCGTCAGTGAGTAGACCGTAGGCGCTCTATGGGCGTGCCGTCTGAGACCGTGACTGCACAACTACAATGGATAGATTTTGGATAAAAACAGCTGGGCTGGTAGGTCAGTGGCAGTGGTTATTATGTGTATATTAACTAAACATCATTCTCATTCAGTTCTCGCACAGTTTCCTCAGTTCCACCTCCCTCTCTTTTGCTTTTACAGAGTTTTTAAAGCCTTGTGGTATGCTCTTATGTTTCCCACCCAGTTGTCATGGAGATCTGTTTTCCATTTTTTTTAAACTGCTTCTTTACCTCTGGTTTTATTTCTCTCTCTCTCTCTCTCTCTCTCTCTCTCTCGCTTCTCTTTCTTTCCCTTGTTTCTACCTTTCATGATTTCGCTCCTCCGTGTGTTGGTTGCCATGGTTTCCCTCACGGAGTGTAGTTGAGGTGTGTAAGCCCGCCCATGCCTTTAGTTTTCATTGTGCTGTCAATCAGCCTGACATCTCTATTGACAATCTCACTTCGAGAAAACACCAGGAAAGAATCTGGGCTTGAGCAACTGGTACAAATAACGGTCATGTATAGATCTGGACTGTTTCACTGTCAAGACTTTTATAACATTTAAAGACTACATTAGACAGTATTCTGCTTATTCTTTGATTCAGATGTTTAGTTACTTTACTTTTGGTAAGGTTTACCTTTTTTTCCATTTCTCTTTTTCATTTCTTTATGAGGTTATATTCACGTATGTCTGTGGAGTCTTTTATTTTTAAAATTAATACTTCTATTTAGGAAGAGTACATAAAATTATCAAAAGTAAAAGAAATTTAAGTTACAACATAATTTTTGTAGTTTTGTAGCAGTTATTTTATTTTAATTATTATTTTTCATTTTTTCATACTGAAAAAATCAAACAAAGAAATAAAAATGTGTTACAGTTCTGACAAAAATATTAAGCAGCACAACTGTTTTAAACATTGATAATATGAAATGTTAATTGTCAAAAAAGTATTTCTGAAGCATTATGTGACACTGAAGACTGGAGTAATGGCAGGAATAGACAAAATGTAATATACTTTAAATATAAAACTAATATTTCCAAATTTTATTGTATTTTTGATCAAATAAATGCAGCCTTTTTTAACACAGGAGAAAAATCATTTTAAAAAATCTTTCCATAAACCTTGTTATATGTGATTATTTATTTGTATGTTAGTAGGTTTATAGTTATTTATAGTTGTATAGTTATAATATATTAGTGCTGGGCAACGATTAATCATGATTAATTGCATCAAAAAAAAAAAAAAGAAAGAGCTTTTGTGTACATAATATGTGTGTGTGTGTGTGTACTATGTAAATGTATTATTTATATTTAAAGACACACACATACATGTATTTAGAAAATATTTGCATGTATTTACAGTTCATGTATATATTTATATACATATATTCTAGATAAATATATTTAATATATAAGTGTAACATATTTTACTTAAATATATACATGCACATGCATGTTTTTAAATATACATAATAAATATACACAGTACACACACATATATTACACAAAAACATTTTTGTGATTAATTAAAACCATCACCCTTTTTTATTATGTGAAATAAAAAAACCCTGGTCAGCAGGGTTAAAGTTGAAACTTTTCAAACTTCGAGTGCCCATCGATGACACTTTTATTAATTCAGTGCAGTCTTGAAGTGACACATGCAAAACGATCTTTAGCTACATTCACAATCCAGTATCTCTCAAATGCTCGAGGACCTGTGCACAATAAACTGAAAACGAAAAGGTTGACTTCTTTTCAGGAGCTCTCCCATTTACTTCTCTCTCATTCATTTTGAAACCTTAAGAAAGTCAGGGGCTGAAATTGATGCAGCATATCTTTTCTTTGAGATCTATGCAGAATGACTTTTCCCAATGAATAGCTCGCTTGTCTTTGACTTCCTTTGCTTTTGTGACACGTTAAGTCTGAGAGCACGGACAGGTGCTAATGTGACCTATGAGACTGTAAGATGATGACGGGTGAAGACAATACCACACAGACACACCTCAAAGCACTATTATCCAGTCTGACAGGAAGTCAGGTGCATGCGAAGTTAAGGTTTCCTTCTTTCGTAAAGAGCTTATAGTATGTGCTTTTAATGGAGAGAGCCTAAATCAATGTGTGTTTTTGCGAGTCCGTGGTGGAGAGGTTTCAGTTCTCATCGACGTGTGTACACACAGTTAAATGTGCCAGAACCCCAGTGCAATGAAAGATGAAAAGCTATGTGTGTGTTTGTACTTTTCCCTCTCCCATTTATTGAATGGGAGCAGTGACAATAAAGGTTGTGGCAGCAGATGCCTCAGCATAAATTTCTCTGTAGAAGAAAAGATTAAAGCTCTCGGGAGGAGATACATGTTTAAGAGAGAAGGATGAATAAATGCACAGCAGTTTCCTATAGTAATTTGCATGGATAATAGACTCAAAATAGATTGAACAGTTTAAAAACAACAAACACTTCTCATTGACAATTGGTAATGTATGCAGGATCACGTCGTGGATGTGCTCTTTCCTGCTTTTTTTCATCAAAGAATTTATCTCTTCAAAAGCAGAATTCGATCCTGTTTAAATAAGCACAGATGGATTTTTTTTAATGCAAATTTGTGTCATTATGCTGATGGTAAAATGGAAAAATGTGTTAAATGAACGCAGTAAAAATGTGTTCAATTAAACTAAAAGCACTGCAATCTTACTGCAATCAGCAGCTGAAAAGATAATAAAAGTCACCAAAATATTTAATAAACACATACTTCAGGCAAGGTATTTTGTGGAAATTTCAAATGCTCAAAGTCATAACCTCATTATAACATTATGAAGGCACTGTTTGAAATCTGCTGTCTGATGTCTAAAATGAGTATTTATGAAGAAGTTTAAGAAATTAATTAAAACTTAATTGAAGGGTAAAGACGCAAATATGACAAAATGCGACTTTGATGAAATATAAAGTCACAACGGGAGATGTAAAGTAGCTGCTGCAGTTACACATTCACATTTATTAAACCATTTTTCAAAACTGACACTTTATCTATCAGAATTTGGCTTTATCTCACAATTGCAATTTTGGGGAAATGGTTTCAGTTTCACAAATTGAGAATTCGCAGTTGTGAGATATAAAGTTGCAAGTCACAGTTCCCTTTTTTTGACAGTCAGGGGTATCCATAGAAATCCATCTCAGTAGTGCTCAGCTCTTTCATTCTGAGGGGAGAAGCTGGTGTTTTTAGCCCCGGGGCCAAAACTCTAGCACTGTTATCTAGCAGAGGAACGTCTGTGTATGTTAGTGTGTGCAAGTGACAGGAACACAAAGGGAGCACTGACAGTGTGTTTGACTTTTATGTTTAGAGTTTATACCACATCTCCATCTTGTGTCCCTTGAAAGCCCCGAATGGTCCGAGTGTTTACATTGAAAGTTTTAAACCCTCCCACCTCGCTGAATGCACAGTATCTATCTTGCCACATGAGAGCTTTTCTACACCAGCAGTGCTCCTTTTTGTATAATTCATCTGTATAAATAATTACTGTATACTCAGGGAAGCTGTGCATCTTAGTTAATGTCATTTATTATTGTGTTTTTCTCTGGAGCATTATTGTCTGGGGTCCTTTGGTCACCTGTAATTATTTTTTAAATAATGAAGAAATATGTTGGCTGTCCTAGGTGAGCCATTTCTGTCTGATATAATGGAGTGCGTATGTAGAAGCACTTTGGTTCACTAAGTAGGCCGCTGGGACTGGAGGATCTTCACACTTTGCTTTCATGCGCCCTGACATGCACCACCATCAGGGAAGATGTATGCACAAGCCGTTGAGCCCGGCTAACCTACGATTCTCAGCCACCCCGCAGATGTTGGGAATTTCTGGATTCAGCAAAAGAGAAGCGACAACGCTATTCATCACAGGCTTATGAAAGTGGGACAGCGTCTCCTACTCTCTTTATGCTTCTTACTTGGTTCATCTCTGTACTTTTACCGCTTGATTGCTTGTGTAGGACGAGTCAAACCCTGTGCAAGTTTGCTGAGGGCAGAGAAAGTGTGTTTCTTTAAGTGTCAGGTTTGTTTACTCTATTCACTGCCGCTAATGTTGCTTTCAAGAGGGAGAACGTCTAGAGGTGGACATTCTGTCAAGTTTTGAGAGTCTTCAGCTATTTAAAGTCAGCGGGAATTGCGGATTGCAACACACTGTACTTGAACTCTATTTTGACATATCCTATTGAAATAGGTAATTCAGCGGGGAAAAAGTTAGTGCAGATTTTATTAATTGGTGTTTGATTGGATTGTGAAAGGTGGGTATTACATGGAGTTACTGTATTTTTTTTTATTGTCCAACCTAGATGATGTCATCAGAAAACAAAACTAGTTTTAGAGGAAGAGCCAGTTATTAGTGTACTTTTTTTTATTACTAAAGAAATAGTTTACCCACCAAAAAATTTCATTGAAACTCATTCTCAGGCCATCCAAGATGTTTGTTTCTTTGTCTACACAAATCTGGAGAAATTTAGCATTACGTCACTTGCTCAGAAGTGGCTGGGACAATACATTGATGCATCGGAAATGGAGAAATGATTCAGCATTGATTCTGAGATTTTCTGAGTACATCGCGATTCCTCTGCAATCGATTCTGAGCTTATTGTCCCATAACATCAGATAACGCTGCATGCTTTAGAAACAGCCGTAATCTTCTTGTTTCCAAATCCTTGCACACACTTGTACCTAAAATAATCATTCATAAAATTCGAAAAGGTTGAAGCGATTTACAAGGGTGTTCACAGTGGGCTTAATCTCGTGTCATAAAAGCATTCTGAGCTCAGGTGAAATTAAATGATTCGGCATCTCTTCAGCGCTCTTCTTCATGAGCATTTAAGAGTGTGGATAAAAACTAGAGAGCGCCATCTGCTGTTAAAATCTAGGCTCAGAATCGATTCCACATTGCGATGCATTCTGAAAATCTCAGAACCGATCCATAATCGATCCGTAATCAATGTATCGCCCCAGCTCTAATATTTGTGTAGAACTGTTTCGGACTGTTTTCACTTGTAAATGGTGCTTGATGTGTGAATATTTCTCTCCTGATTCAGATGAGATGACTTTTTCACTGAAGGATGCAATATTATGGAAAGAGGACTCATCTTTTAGTCAAACTGTTTGAAGATAAAAGCGTCTTGATGGATTTGTCGATAACAAACATGCATATTTTTGCTTCAAGATGTTAAGTAAACAAAGTTAAAGTTTTTGGGAGAATTATTCCTTTACAGTGTGTCAGTTTTGGTTTCATGCTGACTTTTATTGTTGGTAACAAGAACTGAAAGCATTAGATATGTTTTATACATTCATAACAGTTTTTTAAAATTGTTATTGAAAGCGTTCATTTCATTTTATGTACATTTTTATGAATTTTAATACTTAATTATTTACAGCTTACCCAAACTCTGAAAAACTGTTAAATTATTAATTTTAATTAGAGATTAAGGAGAAGCATCAGTGAGCATTTGGAACAAATTTTTAATGTTGCTCTCGTAATCCGTACTTTGGTGCGAAGACAAGGGAGTTCAATGTTAAAATCAGCCTTTACTTGGCTGTGTGTCCAATAAGCACTTTCTGGCATATCTCTGGTATGAGAGAGCAGTGACTGGTAGCCTCAATACCGCCTCCAAACAATAAACAAAAGAATAAGTGAAATTTTGGACTCCGAGGGGAGTCGCGAATGTCTGGCGAGTCTGATCTTTCGCCTGCACCTCTCCGGAGACATTTACTTTCTCTGCTCTCACTGCACTTTCTCTTCCATTTATTCCTTCCCAGCAGGATTCAATTGTTTCCTCTGTCTTTTGCACACAGATCTACACGGCTGCAGCTCCTACATTTCAAGTAACAAATAGAAGAGCTGAATTTATGCAGTGTTATGATTATCATTCGAATCCACATGTTAAGCTCACAGACTATGAAAAGCTTCTATTATGATCCTCTAATGCCAAAATTTTTTATGTTACTGATCCTTTTGTCTAGATTTTGGAGTCATTTCAGGAAGCAGAACTTTTTTTTAGTTCTCTAGGCACACTCAGATCAGTGTTTTCCTTTATAGATTACTGGTCAGTATCACAACTTGGTCAAAACGAACACATTTGCAGATCTGTTAGTTATTACAAATACTCATTGTTCACCACTGTGGCCATGGACAGGGTGATATTTGGACAATGCAGGCTTTTTGCATTTGTTTTGGATGAAAGACACATGTGATTAAAGAGATTAGCCACAGATCATGTTTTGGAGTATTTTAGGACCCTTGTTTTTCCTCCCGGCTCCCTAACATAACTGCCAAAACGTTCTGAGATCAGGTTTTGATATGAGGAAATACCTTCTGCTAGAATGGCGACCAAAACATTCCCCTGATAAAAGCACTGATCTGAAAAAATAAGAGACACAATCTGATTGGATGCTGAGACGAAATTTAAATAAGTAACACTGAACTAACTTTTGGCCTTGGTGCAAGAACAACAGCTCATTTTGGTGTTTCCTTGGCCGGAGGTCAAAAGCAAAGTAACAGGATCTAATCGCTCCGTTTTAGTCCCGTTTCGATGACCTACCTCTCTACGCTTGAAGAGAAATTACATCGTTCTTGGTGTTGACATGCTCTTGCAAAACTACAACGTGCAAAATGCACAAAAAAAAAACCCTCCTTGAGAACACTGGCAATATCACCGTTTAGCTTTTAATCAAAGCCCATGTGAAGCGTGAGTTGCTTTGAAAATGTGAAAAATGATAGAGTATGTCTCTGCTGTTGTGTTTTTATTGCCAGGTACCTAATCTGTGTAATAAAATTCACACAAGGCTTGAAATTGCCCAGCTTCCATGCAGTTAGGAAATAGATATTCATCTATGCACCGCATATGATGAAGTTGCCAATAAACCCATCATTTAGCATTTATGTGCACTGCAGGAAATTTGTATTGAGCATCAAACTTGTGTAATCTCTATGAATCAATGCTCTCTTCCCACTAATGGACAATAAAATCCACTACTTAACTGTTTTATCTAGCTGTTGACCCAGATGGTGTGCAAAGAGGAGATCCTCTTCTCTTCAAGGCTAGAGGTTGAGCTTTTCCTGTAAACATAAACATCCTCTTTTGACTGTTGAATGGACATCCTCTCATCGCTCATGAATGGTTTGTTCAAAACCTTTATTTCCCTGTAGAGGTCAGACTTGTTTGTCTTTAATACGCCTTGGCTGATGGATCTAAAGTTGAGCCGATTTTCAAAGGAAGCAGTATTTAAATATGCGTAATTAAATTACTAGTTCATTCAAAGACGTTTTGCCATGGTTATGACTCTTTTTCCTCAGTGGAATACAAAAAGAGAAACTAAAAACTGGAACCTCATGGAAAAGAACAACTACACTGACAGAGATTTTTACCATAAAAAATGTATATGTCTCATGCTGTTTATTTCAAGTCTTCTGAAGTCTTCTGAGAGCTTTGTGTGAGAAACAGACTCAAATCTAAGCTGTTATATACTGATAATCTTTCCCACTTTAGTGAGCTATCGCCAAATAATTGAGTGGGCTAGTTGAACTTGGAAATTAGTGAATGAATCAATCAGGGGAATGTTTTTTAATAATTTTTTTCCCACAAGCATCAATGGCCAACCAAGGCCAATATACTGTCACTGTCAACAGAGTTTAGCTATTTATTGTTTCCTCAAAGATTCCTAAAGTTGTCCTCAGATGCCAATTTAGTTATTTATAGCAAAAAAGTTTTACTGTGGTTTCAGGAAACCGTTGTAAATAGCTAGTTGATTTCTTCCAAAATATAAGGCAGTGAGTTACGATGTCATACCAGAAACATACTGCTGACCAGTTTTGTGAATTAATTCAGCTAATTCAGTGAAAAGATCCTGCTCAGTAGAATCATTCATTCTTCCATCCATCTTTTGAACCCTCTAGAAGATCTAGGAGTGGTTGTCTGCTGTATTTCAGTGAATGACAACTTTAAATTTCAGTGTCATACAACTACTCTTTAATATTCGGAATATAAAGTGTGAGTCACATGGACTTTTATGGTGATTTTCTTTTCTTTTTTTAAAGCTTGAAAGGTCCAGTTGGTGATTGGTATGAATTCTGTGATTGGCTCAAAATGGCTTGTACACCTTTGGTCTGCTCATAGTCTCTAAATGTCAGTCGTTGTGTGCAGTTTCAGTGTTTTTAGTAAAAGTAAGGCTCAATAGGAAGCTTCCTCTGGCAGGCAGTGCGGTGAACCCCCAGTGTGCCGTGTATGAAGCTGGAATTTCACCCAGCTTTCCTCCCACCAATCGATTGCTCTAGCAGTCAGTCATGAGGGACCACGAGCGAGCAGCACAGTGGCGCTCACATTGCCGCTTTGCTCTATCCTATTGATGTGTCCCACTTTCACACTTTGGAAAAGATCAATGTGCTGCCTATTGCTTCACTGTAAGCCCTGTCTTTCCATATTTTTTTTTTTTTTTCCGGTTTCCTAGTTTGTTTTGTCTTATTACACATTTATGCTATGACTTGCTGTCTCACTCTCTCTCCCAGGCTTTTCCGCTCCCGGTTCTACGGCAGAGGCATGGGAACCAGGCAGGAAAGCCTGTGAATTATTGTTTATTTTTATATGTCAGTATAGATAGTAATGCCTCCCTCGGTCGGGTTGCTTTAGAGTAGAAAATGATGGATGGATAAGATCATATATGCTTTATTGACTGACACAGACCTCTTTTAGCTTCATCTCAGTTAGCAGAAAACGGAATAGGTCTTTATGCTCTAATACTGTTTATAGAAAGCCAATAGAGAGCAATGAGTGTTTAAGAGCTGCTGTTTGTACACACACTGGAAGAGTGCAGAGTCTTATTTCCGTGTTTTGTTTTTTTATTGACGTCCATGATGTTGTATGGTGGTAGCCATGAGAACAGTCCCAGGCTGCGCTCTCTGGAGATCAGCTATATAACGATCCTGTCTCTTTGCCCCCAGGGGGCTTGTCCGGTATGCGGCCTTCACTGCTATCTCTCCACCACTGTGGGACTGTGACCATTTTTTCTTTTATTTATCTATTTATGCACTTCTGTCTTCCTTTGAAAGCAAATCTAAACTGCGTAGGAGGGTTAGGATTATGGTGTGGATGATGAAGGCTCAAGAATTGGAATTAGTGGTCACTGGAGGCTCTAGAGATGTACAGTATGATATATTGGCTAATTTTAGAGGTTTATCTTTTTATTTATCAATTGATTCTTATTTATTCTTTGATATTGGATATATAATTGTTCATGCTCTTTTTTTTTTACTTTTTGATGACCTTTGTCATTATTTAACACTCACTTAAAGGTAATTTATTCATAACACTGTGAAATGTAATCCTTAGCGAATTTTAAACTACTGTAAACATCCAGTGTTCATAATTTATATATCACTTGTAAATTGTAGTATTGAAATATAATATAAGCCGCAAAATAATAATAATTATTGGCTTATCGCTGTTGACCAGAATTTTAATTTAGTATATTTCTTGCATGAATGTTTAAATTGCTTATGCTAAACAACAATAAAACTAAATAGTGTGTTTTGTTTAAGCTTTTGATGTTTCTTTTTAGGAAATAAAGTCTCATTAATTTTGTGATTTGCCAAGACGTGAAGGTTTGCACTCAGCAGTTAGGGATCTCAATATGAACTCAAATATTTCCCAATTAATCCAAGACCAAATAATGAGAGCTGTTATTTGTGTGCATTTTTATTTTTCATAATCTGAGGCTTCATAGACAAAGTTTGCATGTGCAGTACATCAAACATAACTGAGATCATGTTTGGGTTCACCCTACAATGATTTGTTTACCCAAATGTCGTTCCAAAACTTGGGACTTTCTTTCTTCAGTATAACGGAAGAAGATATGTTGTGCAGACAGATGGGATAGACATTCTCAGTCACTATTCACCTTCAGCTCTTTTTGCCCAAAGAGCCTAAGACTGTGATTCTGCCTAAATATCTTCTTTCTATGGACAAAAACAAAGGCATAATTATTTATAACAACATGAAGTTGAAAAAGTGACAAAGTTTTCTCTTTTGAGTGTTCTATGCCTTCAGAGAGCAAATACTGAACTCTCCCTTTAAGAGCATTTGCGTCTCAGTCCTTTTGCCCACAGCGGTCAGCTGAAAAAACAGTCTCGCTCAAGCTGACGTCACTGTTGCTAAAACGTTTTCGTCTGGTATACTGTAACATCTTTGTAAGGTCAGAGGTCTCTGTTTAACTGCTCTCGAGAGGATTCTCAGCATATCCAAGACTTTTCCATATAAGTCAGCCCCCCAGCAACCACCCAAACAGCAGAGATGGTTCACTGTCCCAGGAACACTTAATCAATCAAACTCTCATCCTGATCTGCCCTCTTTTTTTCTCTTCCTGTACTCATTGTTTCTGTTTATGTCACATGGGTTTATCTTTAGAACAATTAAATTCTTTACAGCGATTGCTGACGTCTGCTAAAGAATATTTGCATTGCTCCTCTGTGGTAAACCCCGGATCCAGTTTGTCATTTTTTTAAGACAACTAAATTCTTTGAATCAAGCATCACTTATACCTAAATGTAGCTGGACAATTACGATAACAGCCATACGATCAAAAAATGTTTAAAAATGTGTAAATGTGGAGATTCTATTACCTAACACAATATCAAACAAAATTACTGAAAATAGCTTTTCTTGGCCGTTTTGCATTTACTTATAACTAACAAGGTCATCTTTTAATGTATGCCTAAATATGAATTGTCCAAGTTCTCACAGATGTCATGTCACAGTTTGTTAATCTCATTTACTATGCATTTGTGTGGCACCCAATCACTGCAGAGAATGTGTTAGTCAGCAAGTGATACTAAATTTCTCCAAATTCATTCTGGTGATCTTGGAAAGCCTGAGGCTGAGAATGATCAGCAAACTTTCATTTTTGAGTAAACTATTCCTTTAATCCGAACTCAGGTTGCAATTCCAATAAGATCTCTGCATTTGGAGAGCCATCAGCATGTTGTTTTTAGCATGTTCAGCATCTTCCAAACTCTGTGGTCACCATCGGATTACCATGTCATGAGAAGGGTATAAGAGTAAGGAGTTTGAGCTAAGCGGGGTTAATGTCAAATCCCTTTCTGCTTCCTCAGCCCTTAGTTGGCACTGGATGTCAGTTTGTCAGACAACAGGCCGCCTGGGCTAAGTGCTTCAGTGGTGTCTGGTTCTTGATGTCTCTCATACAGTAACCTTGGCACTCTGGGGTCTGGGGTTGATGTCCCTTGTTGTATGTAATGTTCGATTGAGCAGTGGGTTGAAATCTGCTGCTGTAAGTTGTGAATGTCACTGGCCTTCAGAGACACCAGTGACCTGGTGCACAACATGAGGAATGAGCGAGGATGCAAGGACAATGTTTTTTTTATCTTCTCAAGCATATTATGTCTGTTTCTGTCTTTTTGTTGCAGCTGTTGCTATTCTCATGAAGTTTACATCATGTTTTGCTTGAATTTGGAATGATTTGGACTGCAGTGAGGATTTGATGCATGATTTTGAACCGCTAGGCATAAGTTGTAAACAAGATTCAAAGAAAGCCTTAAGGAGTTTACTGAGGAGGGGAAAACGGTGGCCTACAGTAGCTGTAGGCTTTGAATAACTTAGTTCAAGCTCACCACTACAGTTCAAAAAACATAGCAAGTCATATTGGGGGGAAAAGAAACAAACAGCCTAGAAAATTTGAATTACGTTGAACTCAACAGGAAGGGGAAGGGAAGGCTTGAGGTTGGTTATAGATGGTTATGATATGGTAATTTCAAGGAATTCTTTCTCAGTGATATTGTGGTCGCTGGAATGTGATTACAGCATAGAATACTGCTTAGGGGGGTTTTCAGATCATATGACAGCATCAAAGCCAAGAGAGATGATTGGGTAATAGATGCCACAGGGGATGACTTTAATTGCTTGAAGCAGTCTGACAGCATGCCACAAACACACTACATATGCTCTGGTTTAGGAGTCCGTCTGAAGTTTTGGCTTAATAGCACAGTATAGAAGCTGAGGAGTTTAATGTCTCTCACAGACCTACAGTGGAGAGGGATGGAAGGGAATGACTTGAAGGAAACGGTATATTTGATATGCAATGCTGTGTCATCCAAGCTAATGACCCTGCTGAAGCCAGCCTATGGTCCTGTAGATACAGTAGCTAGTCTCTCAGTCTGGGGTGGGTTTCCCGAACAACGATGTAACTCGCTGATTAACCACCATGGTACGATGCAATGTTTTGGAAATGAACTAGCTAGTCACGACTGTTTCCCGAACACGGTCCCACCACATTAGTTCAACAACATAGGGCCATTGTTAATGATGTCACACACATGTGGTGAAGGTATAACTTCTGCTATTTAACTGATTAAAGATCTCTTAGATGCTGCTGTATTGAACATGACACCTATTGACTAATATACTTATATATTATATATTATATTATATTTTATATATATATTATATATTATATTTTTGTTCACTGTCTTTATGCTTTATTTGATCTTTGAATCATTGCGGGTTCCCTCTTATCATGTCATCTTCCAGGGTTCCCTTGGCCATTTATGCACATGCGTAATTTTCAAAAACAGCGTTTTGAATGGACCCGCAAAAATACATAATTAAAACACATTTTATATTTAGATAGAAAGGAAGATAAAGATAGTAATGCATGTTAGTTTGCTTCTCGTGCCCATGAGCAAATTAATTAAAGCCCATATATCTTACTAACAAGAAACTATTCTTCTAACCACAGGTCCAAAGCTGTAGTTCTAACCACATACGTTTGTGACGTTGACGAATGTTCGTTTGAACTATGCTTTCGGGAAACACCGAATCGTTGAACTATGCTGGTAACGACGGAACTTGCGACCATAGTAGGCTAACTATGATTTTGGGAAATGCACCCCTGGCCAAGCTTGTCAATTTTGATGGTTTTAGAGTGGTTTTGAGGTCTGGTTGGGCTGAGAAACCATCTGACTGACCAACTGAACCAGTTAAACTTCAACCTCTGGTAGGAGTTATCAGCAGAGGGAACCATGTTCACCCCCTAGAGAATTAAAAATAATATATTTTAAAAATCAAACACAATTTATTGTAGCTTATTTGTGCAATATTTTAAGTTATTGTTAAGTTAAGTCCAAGCTTGATCCATTTCCAGTTTTGATATAAGGTGTGGTATAAAGTTTCATGGCAGTTTGCTGAATCCAGGGCACTATATTGACTGGATGGGAAATCCATTGACTGTGTTAAGGTGACCTCATCATTATGAATTAATGAGGTGGAATGCTAGTAGTCTCAATTCCAGGTGGTCTCCTGATGTTTGTGCCTGGAGTGAAACTGAGACAGCACTAAATCTCTTGTACACAGAGCACCTTCCAATAAGGGATGTCATTGAAGTCCCGCTTTTTTTCCAAGTATTTTATTGGGCTGTCAAAGTTAACAAGTTGGCGCATAATTAAAGGTTTAACACATTTTTTTTAAACACAGTTGATGCATTTGTTTAAATGGACATTGCAATGGTTTGATTTTTCCTTTGTAATAACTGCAGCTTTTGAACACAAAAGTCATTAAAAAAGTCACAAAACTTCAATGACATTTTATTTATTTCTTTATTTGTATTTTTAATTTAATTTTATTTTATTAAGTATGACTTAGCATTTAAATTATTTATTAATTTTTTTTTATTTTAATATTTTTTTTGCAAAACAGCTATACAAATATATGTATGTTTAAATTCATATATTTAATTTCTTAAAAAGTGTAGGTATATGAACTTGGTATATGAGTGGAAGCAGTGTTGTAGTGTAATTTTAATAGCATGAGGGGGAAAATGACCTTTTTTTAATGAGTCAGCCATTCTTTTTAAGCAACCAAGCAGCCTGGAAATAACAGCTACTGAGCTTTATAGTTCATCCTGCCTTATCCAGTGTGGACAATGCTTCAGTGTATGACAGAGGACAGACTAATTCTAAATGACTCTGCAATAATGTAAACACTCTACGGCTCTGTACTGGCTATTGAAGGGGACTCCTGTGTGAGGTGGACAGTATGATGAAGTGTCATCTCCAAGCTAGACATCTGTTTGTATATATATGAGAGAGCTGTGCTGATTTACCCTTCACGTGCTTTAGTTATAAGAACACACAAAGCACTTAGGTTTCTGCCAAGGTTAAACATTATATGCATTCACCAAATATGCAGTCGTTGATGTAATGGCATCTACAGTTTAAGGTGACATTTATACCTCAATTACATGACGTCATATTACAGTGATTATGTTAACCTTCACTATATCTAAATTAGACCCTTTTTAACTGCTATGTGTAGCAATGCTCAGATCTGTATCAAAAACTGAACTGAAGAGTTTGGAAATGGCATTAAATGTTTCCTGACTATTTCTCAATCACCAGGTACTGCATCATTGCCACTGACACTCACAGAGTGTGTAAAGACTTTGTAAGCTGTGTAATCATTAATGCTCTTTTTGATCTAATCAGAGGGAGTCATTTGTAATAGCATGATTTCTCACAAGAGGAGATGTCTCGATGAAATCTGTCTGCCTAAGAACATTGCTTTTCTAATCCTGGGGTCTGCGTCTCCTGGATTTGAATCACAGATATGCTAATTCTCTTAAGCACAGGACCATCAGCATTAGTAATTTTAGTGGCCAAGATGATGTAATTCTTTCAAATTTATGGACACTCTGAAGTCTAAAGCTTCCTTATTGTTTATGAATGTTATTGCCATTAGCGCTTGCCATAGGCGTAGCCTTTGTGTTGCGTCTGTACGAAAGACTTTGTCACAACTGGTGTCTCGAAAATTCACTAAAAATGATAATATGTCTCTGTTTCAACTCAAACCATGGTTACATTGAAAATTTTTCAGCAAATTTACCAGCAGTAATTTCAATAGGAATTCATGCGATCACACTTTGACAAGCAGAAAACGGCTTGGTTTGAAAGTGACTTCTGTGTGAGCTGTACTTTACTACACTATTGACGATACGGACCTGTTTTCCTTCAAATTTATGCTGAAATTTTGTTAATGTGACCACACTTTCACCAATTTAAATTTAAGTGTTTATTTAAAGGTAGCTACCATTGTTTTTGATTCTCAGTAAGATGCTGTTGCAGAGAAATAAAGCCGATTCTACACCACCGCATGTTGATTTGGTGATACTTTCATTCTAGAACATCTTTCTTCATCTTACAGTGTCTCTGGTTGTCATAACAATAACTTGCGCTCGCTGCCTTTCCCTATTGTCCTTTCAAGTTAGCTTAAAATATCTAGATAAAATGTACACAAACAAAAACAAAAATGCAGAATAGTTTTATGTTCCAATAAGTTAAAAAATGTTTGGATGCCAATAACTGAAGATCTTAAGAAAATCTCCACAAGCTGTTTTGTGGTGTTTAATTCTGCTTAAAATTCTAAACTCTTTGCACACAAAAAGTATTCTCATAACTTCATAATTAATGTTGAACCACTGATGTCTTATGAACTATTTTAACAATGTCCTTACTACCTTTCTGGGCCTTGAATGTGTCTGTTGTGTTGCTGTCTATGCAGGGTCAGAAAGTTCTCAAATTTCATCAAAAATATCTTAATTTGTGTTCTGAAGATGAACAAAGGTCTTATGAGTTTGTAACGACATTAGAAGGAGATATTAGTGACAGAATTTTCATTTTTCGGAGGAACTATAACTCGCCATAGTTAACGTCATAGCAAATGCTAATGTAACATCAGTGGGTGTTTTTTTTTCTTAATATCTTTCTTGCACCTACATCATATTGTCTTCCACCATCTTATCAGAGCCAAGATGCTTGTCCAACCTCTGAAATAATCACACAGAAATTAAAGCCTGACTCGCTGCGTTTAGAGCTGGAGCTCTGAGATCTCCCAGTTGCAGATCAAAGAAGTTAGTGCACTCTGGCACTCTTCCCCTCTGCTCCCTTGCTTTCATTTTGCCTTGTTCTTCTCCTCTCCTCATTCCTCTGTTTGCTTCCCCTGAGTCTCAGTGCTTCTTTTCTCCTCAAATGTTGGAGGATGTGAAAAAGGGCTGCTGAGAACACAAGCTGCTGCTCCTAAGATACTGGACCAGTCACTGACATCCTGTGATAAGGATTCATTCACTGCAGTGCCCTCTTTAAGTCATACATAAAGGCATTTTCCAAAATAGTGCACTTGATGTGGACTCAAAGTCCCGTGTTGTTTGTTTCCACATCAGTGAGACCGTCGGGTGTCCCGTTTCTCATTTTATGTTTTAGGTGGATTCATATATGTGCCCTATTGCCAAGTGATGTGCACTGACTTTGCACTTGCATAATAGTTTAATAGTTCATAGTCATTTGCCATACAGTTTTTTTCATCTAAACTCTTACTTGATCTATAAACCCAAGTGCTTGCTTTTTAATCAGACCCTTTTTTAAATTTTAATGCCCAGATATTCAAGGTTGTCCAGAAGATGAACTGACAGGACCTCTATAAGTCGGTTTTGTTTATAGGTTGTGTTGTTATGACTGCCTTCTTATGACTGTATGAAGTGCAGCAGTAAAGCTTAGAGCACATTGCTGCTTTCTAAGGCGTCCTTGTTTTGGCACCAGTCATTGTCTCCTAGTGTTTCAGTGCTTCTGACTCCAGTCTCAGCTGATTATCTTCAGTGGATTTTTTATCGCGAGTGATGAATGACTAACTGGTATACATGTTTTGATTCTTGTATGGAGCTGTAGGGTCTTATGCCTAGTTAGACAAGTCTGATCTTTTCCCTGTTGTGTGTCTGTCAGCCAGATCTGCTTTTAAATCAAAGAAAACCCATCAGTGTATTGGCTGACTGAATTGCTCTATGAAGAAAAGCTACAGGAAGAGAACTCATGCTGTGATATTACCATAGTTTTTGGACAGGTACTAAGAAATTAATTAATAAACAGCCAATATGTTATTAATAGGCATGCTAATAAGCAACTAGTAAATAGTGAGAATTGGTCTCCCTATACTAAAGCTAACTTTAGATTTCATCTTATCAAATTTTCTAGTTTTTAGTAGTTTTAGTAATAATTGTGAAAACGTTCAGATTATTACAATTTTGCTTTGAACACCCATTGTTCCTGACTACTAGAATAGATTAGTACTATGTAAAGGTGAAAATTATTCAGTATTATTAATAATGATATTACTTTGTGGTGTGCTCATGTTAGACACAAAGGATTCATATAATTTAATTTTTAGGTGTTTCATTGCCTCCAGCAAATGTAATACAGATGATTGTAACACTGTGACTTCTAGTATTAAATGTGATGATATGAACTAGCCATTTTCATTATACGTTCTATTAATACTAAAGGCTTTTTGGCACATCTATTTTTTTAATACTAAAAGATGGGCATTATATTTGTGTTTTTATAAGACTGAGTCTAAGTAGAATGGTATTGTTACTGTACCTTGGCTCCTCCACATACTGTTTTTGCAAAGGATGTTGCGGAGGTAATTATGACTTATTATTGTCAGTTACACGCTGATTTCAGACTCCGTTTATTATTGTAAAAATTGTGTGTTGACCACTGAATGTATTTACTTTAGACCGATTAATGAGAGTCTCAGTAAAACAACAGTGACATTTAAAATTCAGCTTGTTCTTCTCTTTGGAACACTCATGATTATTTTAAAGGGGGCAGGAAGGCTGTCCGTTTGCTAACGTGTGTGTGTTTGTATGAGTCATGGACCCGCTTAATTGCCACAGTTTCTCCACGCACACAAAGCCGCTATACCCAGCAACTTTGCTTTTTGCAGAGAGAATTTCTTGGAAGACAGATCTGATATTGAATTTAACCGCTGGTAGTCCATCGGTTTGTAGTGGCCGTTATTTTTTTGTGAAAGGCTTGCAAATCCAAATAAATATAAATTGGTGTGGGCTAATTTGGCTGTTTTTTGAATGGCTAATGAGCAGCTGAATGTAGCTTTGCTGGTGTCTCATTAAAGAGTGATAATATGTTCTTTGTCTTTCAGTGGTCTCTGATTTGAGAGCTGCGGCGCTCCCAACCCTCGTTTGCATGTTGTCCTATTTTTTTATTTTGTAAAATGGTTGCCGTGGTTTCCTCTCTTCTTCAGAGGAACCCAGGTGCAGGTAGTTCATTATAGGCCCTGTAGCATGTGCATGCTCGTGGTTGTTTTTCAAAAACCACCAGTGACCATATTTCTGTTCGTCTTGTTCTTCAGTTGAGGTTACCTGAGGTACATCGATTTTTTTCAGCCTTCAGCCCCCTTTGACTGCGTTAATGAGTTTCTGCCAATAAACATTATCTCGGTGAAAGTTAAGGGAATAATATACCACTATGCAGGGTTAGTCAATTTAAAATTAATTATCTTTTTGTTTCTATTTAATTTTTTTTTTTATTTTATTTTTGTTTATTTCTCATGCATAGTCGTTTTGCACTGTTAAAATGTATATTTTCACTATTGTTTCCCTGTCTCAAATACCACTCATGCTATAATGTTTAACAATGCTTCAATGAATAGTTTTTGTCTTCAGCATTGTCAATAAATATTAACACCCTCATGTTATTCTAAACCTGTGTTACTTTGTGTAGGTTACAAAAGGAGATGTTTTGTAGAATGTCCATGCTGTTCTTTTCCATACAATGAAAGTGAATGGTGTCCAGGGGCTGAGTGTCAAAAACCAAAAAAAGGCTCCTCAAAACTCCTAAATTTGCCTCCTAAATTTTTATATATGTGAATGTAAACATAATCTTTCCGCATCTTATGCACAAACCTATCATATGACTTAAATAGAAATTGCAAATACTTGTCATTCCTGAATGAAAAACATAAACATTCTGCTAAATATCTCCTTTTGTGTTCCAAGAAGGAATAAAATTCATGTATGTTTGAAATGACTCAAGGATGAGTAAAATCCCCCCCCTTCAATCTTTAAAAAAAGTGCTACATTCCACCTATACTTTAGTGACATGATGCAAATCTGCATTCTTTTTCTTTCCACAGTTTTTTGCTGTCGCACTTCTTTGCCTTTGTTCTTGCAAACAATCAGTGGCTCTTCGGTGTGTAGCTCAAAGAACAGCTGTGGCATTTTAAGACTAAACTAACTGATCCTACATTTTCAATCTAATTAAAGAGTCTGTTGTTTCCCCCACACCATGCCATATGGACCTCTTAGTCTTGCAGATATTTATTTCTTGATTTTTTTAATTGAAACTTTAATTTAAACAGTTTATGATGTGTTTCTTCATTTTAATTGCTCACGCTGCATCAGAGAACAGATCCAGAGTTTAAACACGAATCCTCTCATGCGTTTCTTATGGAATATAACCAAGTATACAGCAGAGCCGTTTCTGTGCGCTGTGTATTACAGGCTCCCCTTAGTGAAATGTGCACTAATTTGCTGGAAGGCAACGAGGTTCCACTGAAAAACTGATATTGGATTGTCTCAGTACGATTATACCGCCTCCATCCTTGCAGGAAAAAAAAAAAACACACACACACCAAAATAACAAATTCTGACAAATTCAGCCAACTAGTTCAGTACTAGCGCAATTATTTTCAGCTGTCAACTACAATAACCTTTCTCCTCTGTTTAATATGAAATGAGTGCAGAAAACTGAAAGCAGCTGTCGTCATATGCTTATCTCTGGTTTGAGTAATGATTACACTCCTGGTTCTTTGATTTTAGGTTCAAATGATAAATCATATATGCCTATGGTATATTTTATGAATAGGCTGCCACAGTGCTAGATGGTTGGGGGTATTTTAAGGAGGTATCACAAGACTTTGACAGAAGAGTCTCTTCCTCCTAGGTAGGTAGATGTAGGAAGCTGAAGAGGATGTGTGGGTGAGGAAGTGTTTAAAATCACACATGGAAGACTTGATTAGTACCTTTCACTGCATCAGAGGATGTCGGAGGAAGCGACCTTACATATCTCAGAATGGAGTTGGAAACTAGGTATTTTCTTGCATTTTCGATCCCCGCTGAATAAAAAGGTTAATCCAGGCATGCAGAGTGAATTAACGGAACTGAAAAGTCATAGAGGTTGCTTGCCAGAACAACAAAGCCACTGAATGTTATTTCTTGCACCAAAGCACTCGTTGTTTGTCAGGATCATTTCACTTATGGAGCCACAAAGTCTAGAAAGGAATTCTTCGAGATGTTACCTCATTCCCTCTCAGGATTCACCCTAAACGTCCTTTGACGAGTCATGCTTAAACAAAACATGTGGAAACCGCTGACGGACTCCGTTGCAGAAATAAACACCCCATCGTTAGGGGAACGACCGGTTGCTTGGTCTGCTGTGATGGTGAGATGACAGTTTCTCATACCGAGATATTCAGCAGAACATGATTGAACTAATATTAAGATAAAAGAAGCCCCAGTGGTGTTCTTAATGCGAGGGATGTAATGAGTCTGCCGTACATCTCTTGCCTCTAACCAGCTAAGTTGCACAGATGTAGCTCAACCTTTGCCAACATCGGAGTGTTTCTTGTAGTGTTTAGACCAGAAACATGTCACTATTTGTTTTGGTGTGATTTAGAGGCTAAGTGGTTTGGGCAGACAAGAAATAGAGTTGTGAGTTGTTTATCACATATCGCTCACATCCCATTCCTTTCTTGCATAAGAATCTACGTGGACGCTCTGGGCGAACATTCCATCACTTTCTTTTATTTTTATGAGGCTGTTCTGCATTTTTAGATCAAACATCTTTGGCAGAAATGCTGGCTGAGTGTATCCCTGAGTACTCAGAGACATCTGGGGTGTGGCCATGGGTTGGCCTGTGCCCACTCAACAGGGCTTCTGCACTTCATCTACATCTTTTGCTTGGAAGATTTGTGAGTATACACTACCGTTCAAAAGTTTGGGCTTGATAACATTTTTGAAGGCTGAAGAGTCTTATGCCCACCCACGCATACAAATACAGTAAAAAGGTTGTAAAATAATTCTACAGTTTTAAAGGGGTAATCGGATGCCTATTTTCTACAAGTTTATATGATTCTTTAGCATCTTACTGAAAATTTCTGTGGTAGTTTAAAAAACTATTTTTTTTACCCTGTCAAAATCAACTCTGTTTTCATCAAGCCATTCTAGTCCATGTTTCTTTAAATGCTAATGAGCTCTACTGAGCAAAATTAGCTCAGATTTGAAAGTGAACATATTTATGAATTACTAATTCATAATATTATTCATAATATATAATATTTGTACAAAAATAATTTTTACATAATTTTTTTTTTTCGTACACCAGCCTATAACATTTTATGTCAGTAAATGTAAACATTTTGTAGAAAATGATATAAAGTTTTTTCAAAACCATATTAAAACAACCACAATACAAAGAGCATTCTAAAAAAAATGAGCACATATATTTAAAACTAGATTAAGACATTTCATTTACTTAACTTTGGGCACTATATGTAGTCTGTATTGCACTTGTGCAGTAGTGTTTCTACATTTAAAATAACAAAAATCATTTAATTTGAATTTTAATTCCTTCAATATTCGCTAACCTGTAGGTTGCCCACCTCATAATGGCATTCTAGTAAAGCTAATTCTAGCACTGAGTGAGACAGAGAGAGAAGAAATAGTTAAACAATAGAAGTGGTAGGTGGTTTTCTGCATGACCGATGATAAATTCTTGAATATCATTCCAAAAGAACAAACCGTCCCCAAGCCCACAGTGGATGAATCACATGAGTGTAGCGTGTAGAATCAGATTTTTTCTGATTTTACTGTAATATGCTGACTGAACTTCATTTGCAATGCACATGGTCTTATTTATATTTGCAGTCTCAGGAAAGTTGCTATCATTTGCTTTTTATACTGTACACTCCTGTCTGCTCTCATTAGTGTACTTGAGGTTTTGGCACCTTGCTTGCTTTTAAGCACCTTTGCCCTTTAGCTATCTGTGCCTGTGCTCTGTATCTGATGGGTAATAACTTAAAGCAGACTGATGTTTAACTGTTGGTGATAAGCTTTATTGCTCCTCCTTTGTGGATTTGAAACTGGTTTTATAGAGGAGAGCTATGCAGTTATGGGACCATTTGTATCACCTTCAGATCTTTCAACGTTATGAACTATTAAAGCGAAATCTCTCACACTTCACTTGATCTTTTCGGCTCATACTCTTAAGTGGTCAGCGCTTAAAGGTCAGAAAACAGCCTTACGATGCATTCGCAGCCACTGCAAATAGCTTATTTAATTCAGAGAAAGGCACATTGAAGTTTGAAACGGCTTCCTCTCATCCCTAGACCTCGCCTCATAAATATTGTACAAAAGTCGAAAACTTGGAAGAAGAAAGAGGAGACGAGGCGGTGGGGAAGAAGAATAGAACGGAGGCGGAAAGTAGGGCAGAGAGGAGCGAGTCAGAGCAGCCCAAAATGATGATAGAGGGAGAAGAGGTGCTTATTAGAGGAGTGCAAGGATTTTAACACTCCACACATCTGCTGCTGCTATTACTGTAGACAGCCCCAGTGAGGCATAAATGAGCACTGTGGCTTCCTCAGTCAAAGCAGCACCTCTCACATGACTACACCACTTTTAGATATGCAGCCAAAACATCGGCAGGAACATTGGGACGTTTTTTGGATGCGGATGAAGCTAGCTTTAGACAACTGAGTCTTTGGAATCACATTTGTTGAAGTTGATGCTGAATGGGACGATCCACAAAAATGAAAATCGTGTCATCGTTTACTCACTTTTACATTATATTTCATTATTTTGTTTCTTAGGAGCCAAAAAATATATTTTGAATAATGTTTTTTTTTTTTTTGTCCATGGAGTGAAAGTCTATTCACTGCAGTCAAAACATAAGGATAATTATATAGCTATAGGTATATAGCTATCCATGCATTTTTTGATGGTGTTTGTGAATGAAAATGGTTTTTATTCTTTGTTAAAGTTGATGCTTAATAGGACAATTCATGCAAAAATGAAAATCTTGTAATCGTTTACTCATCCGCATAAGGTTTATAACGAACATATAAGGAAAAGTTAGTTTTTTTCATGGTGATTTGTGAATGAATTTTAAATTGTGTCATTATTTACCCTTATGTTATATCTCTTTTAGAACATACAAATAAGATATTTTGAACAATGCCTGTTTTTTCCATACAATTAAAGTCTATGGAGTCCGATTGTGGCCCTCTCATTCAGAGCAGCACATTTTGTATGATATTTTGATATTCAGCCAAAACATTCTGAGGATTTAGATTATTTTTTTTTTACTTTAGACGTCTGTCAGATGGAGTCTTTGAAGTTGGATTTGTTAAATCTAAGAGAAAATCTACCCAAAAATGAAAATCCTGTCATCGTTGACCCACCCTCATGTTATTTCTTTTTTAGAAAACCAAAAAGATATTTTAAAAAGGTCTCTCCTTTTTCTCCATACAGTGACAGTCAGCGGGGTCCAGTGTTTGGCCCCTTCAGTGAAAGCAGCACCTCTCACATGACTAAACCTTATTTAGATATGCAACCTTTGTGAGGAACATTGTGACCTTTATTTTTTTTTTTTTTTAGTTTTGTCCAAAGCAGCACCTCTCCCATTTAGATAAGCAACCAAAATATTGTAAGGGAAATCATGTTTTTTGATGGTGTTTGTGAATGAAATGGTTTTAGATGCCTGCTGATTGGAGTCTTTAGAGTTGCATTTGTTGAAGCTGAATGGGACAATCTACCCACAATCAAATTAAAATTATCATCATTTATTCAATCCTTTTGTTATTTCTTTTTTAGTACACTTTTTTTATTTCAGAAAATAGACATATATGTGTTTTTTTTTGTCCATTCGATGAAAGTCTATGGGGTCCAGTGTTGCCCCCCTCAGTCAAAGCAACACATCTCATATGATATTTAGGTATGCAGCCAAAACATTTACAGAATTTAGATTTTTTTTAACAAATAAAACTAACTTTAGACATCTGTCAGTTGAAGTCTTTGATGTTGCATTTGTTGAAGCTAAGAGGTAATCTACCCAAAAACGACAACTGTATCACTTACTTACCCTCAAATTATGTCTCCTTTAGAAAACAAAAAAGAGATATTTTGAAAAATGTTGGTCCCTCTGTTTAAGCATGTGTCACATGACTACACCACATTTAGATACGCAGCCCAAATATTGGGAGGAACATTGTGACGTTTTTGATGCCGTTTTGTTTTTAAGCTTTAGACTTCGATCATTGGAATTAAAGGATCAAATTCACTCAAACATGAAAATTCTATCATTGATTACACATGTCCTGATTTTGCTGAGTTTGATGTGTTCCTGGGTCAACATATTTTGTTGACCCTGGAACAACATTTTAATCCAAAAGTTTAGTTTTGACCATATCTCTACACCTAAACCTAACCTTACCCGTGAGTAATGCCTAAAATCACATTTAATGATAGATGACTGACACTGATGTACAAGCACCAAACACTGATTGTAAACCTAAACTTCACAAAAACTATAAACTGGTTCTTCAAATCTGACTGGCTAATCACAATGTTATTCCAGGGTCAACAAAGATGTTGACCCAGGGACACGTCGAACTCAGCAAAATCAGGTTCTGCCATTGATTACCTTTTCCACTTTCCTATATAACACTCAAAAAAGATATCTAAAAAAAATAGTATGGACGAAGTTTGCAGTTTGTGTTTTGCAGAAGAAAAAAAAAATCATACAGTTTTGGAACGACATGAAAGTACTGAAAATCATGCCCGAATTTGCTATTTTGGGTTGATTATTCTTTTCATTTCAGATGTATCTGTTAGTGAGCCCTAATTAAAGGCATCACAGACTTTGTTGTTGTGGAAACAAAGACAGCACCATTTTATTCAGTAGGTATAATGCCAGAGAATGTCCCGAGCCCTGTGTTTTTCTTTTGCGAAGGCATTAATGCTATGTAAATTTGGCTGATTCTTCTCTCAAGTAGTCTGGGCTGCTCGCCTTGTGTATATTTTCCCTGGTTATTATTTATACTTTTCCTTTTCCCTGGCGACTGATGTCTCTCACATCTCGTATGGCAGGATAGAGTGTATATGGTTATGTTATGTGCTGTGTAAATGTCTACGTCTGGAAGAATTCGCTCAAAGAAGTCTGGGTTAAAGAACAGTGTGTCCTGCTGCTTTTGCTTGTATTATATGTGCAACAGGATGTCTTTTAATCAATTCTTCAGTGTCGAAAATCTGGTAATTTCACAAGCAGAGACGCAAACCCTCAATTACTCGGGTAACCAAGGGAAACCTACCGGGGGAACAAATCAGAGCACTTTTTGGTTTGTGAGGAAGAAAGGATTTTGAAAAATTTACTGGTGGCTTCTGAAGCTGAAATGAAACTCGGTGTGTTTACTGTATGTGTGTGTGTTTGTGTTCCCAGAAGAGCTACTCAAGCTGCCAATGCTGTTATTTCTCCACACACTTTCACACAACAGAATAAGGAAATGCTCATTTACAATTTTTATTTTGTTGGCTGTAATTCTTCTTTTCTCCTTCTTCTTGTGTATTCTTCTTCTTTAGATGTAAAAGGTGGTCACTCTGAAAAAAGCTTGAATGTTTCAGCAACTTATAAATACAAACATTAGGGGCACAATGTAAAAGATCTGGTAATGTAAAAAGTATGGATTCATAGCATATTGGTTATATTAGAGATGTTTCAATATATCAGTATTCATATTGGGTATAAATTGGTTATTAGATACATAATTGTGCATTCTCTTTTCCTCTTTACATTTGATTTATCATCTGTGTCAGTCTCTACTTTTAAATTCTTTAAAAGCACTAAAAACACTCATTAATGTCTTTTTTATAATCAAGTTTAAAAATGAATATCCAATTTTCATGCTGATCTTTATTTATCTACACAAAATAGTGCAAAAATAGTACTGACTAAATAAACATTGTACATTTAAATACTATTATAATTAGAATATTATAATAGTAATATTATAAATAATATTATAAATAATAATTATAATGTTATTATATTATATTATATATGATATTCTACTATATTATATTATTATAGAATATAGTAGAATATAGAATATAGAATATATATTCTACATTCTGTTATTTTATTTTTTTATTGATTTTGAATTTGAATTTGATTTTGAACTGAATGGCTTCAGTTAGTAATAACAACTGTGAAAATGATTTCTTCTTGTAGGAGCTAAAATTTTATTATTAAAAAATTAACCCAACATTACTTGATCCTTGATGCTGCAACTAAACCATGTGACAGCAAAAAAATAGTCTCCTCTTCAGTGTCTATCATGGCCCTGAATACAGGGTATTTTATTCAAACCATTAATTTTAATGATCCTCAGGATGTAACATTGATATAAATAATTGAATTATAAATTAATAATTGAATAATTTTGTGGTCATGGGAGTTTAAGAGTAAAAATAGATAGCTAAGTGTTTTGTGTAGTGTGCCATGCTGATTGGTAAATGACTGAGCTCATTGTAGTCCTGATGGAGGACAGACTTGCATGAGGAGGGAAACACAGTCTCCCATCAGCAGCTCCTTACTGGCCACTGAGATGATTAATGCAGTGACCTCTGTCAGTCTCCAGAGTTAATAAAAAATAACCACTCCACGGGCTCATCACGCATCATTATGCTGCTTATTTCTGTCAGTTAACTATCCTTGATTTACTTTGTGTGTGCACTTGTGTTTCCGAATGCATGTGTGTTGATGTGAAGGGGCTATTCTTGTATCCGTGCTGTTCAGAACAACATTAAACCCAATCATGTGTCCAGCGATGGGCAGCCATCATAGCAGGAAATGTTGCTGAAGTGAGTCTAGATCATTCAGAGGAGTAGATTGATCAGTAAATCTCTGATGACCTTTTGAGAACATTGTTCAGTTTGTAAGAACTTGCATCAGTTTCTGTGTCAAGGGGCCTGAGATCTCAAAGTGAAATAACTGGCATTTGGGCCAGTTAAATATTAACAAAAATATTATTTTATAATTAGCATTTTTATATACAAAGGTGGTTCTTGAATTTTCTTTCTTTCTTTCTTTCTTTATTACTTATGTTTTTGTATTTTTAAACTGTTTGCACAAAATATAATTTAGAATTTGGAATTGTAATATCAGTTATTTATTCATATAATTGGATGATCATTGTAAAATATATATTTAAAAAATATAATATTAAATATATTTTTTAATATTTTTATATTTCAAATTTGCTTTTTGATATTTATATTTTTAGTTTTCACTTTTTTCAGTTTTCTATTTAGTAAATTTCCTATTATAAATATATCAAAACTTAGAATTTGTACTGCGAAGAATTTAATTTGGACAACTTTAAAGTTTAAACTTTAAATTTTCTCAATATTTAGATTTTTTATTTTTTTAATTTTTTATTAAAGTTGTGTCTGCATAAATATTGTCATATCCTGATAAAACATAAATCAATGACCAGCTTAATCATCCAAAGTCACATTTAGCTTTAATTTATTTCATTTTAGTATATTTCAGTTTTTCAGTTTCAGCATTTTTCAAGTTCATATTAAAACCGATATGAAAACTGATGTGAAAATATTTCATTGTGTGTATTTAGAATGCTAGGGATGAAGTTATTTAGAAAATATTATAGTCCAAACCAAAATACAGAAGTGAAAATTGATTTGCGAACTGAATTGAATGATAAATTGATAGAACCTGAGGCTGTACTGGTTGTTTGAGACTTCTGATTTAATCTAGTATCTACCTGATATTAGCTTTGTAAGACTGGCTTGTTTTGGCATGTTTTCCAGTTTGTTTTATTTCATTAATATTGAAATGATTTTGGGAGTTTTTGTGCTGGGAATGTTTGGTTTGTGTTTTAAGCATGAGGTGTTTATATTTACTGTGGGTTTTCGAAGTCTTTTGTAGCCTCATTACAAGGGCCTGTGGCATATTGAACTTTATGGTGAGTCAAACGCCACCAAAGCACTGCTGTCAGCCTAGTTTGCATCAGCCTGTGTTTTCTTCAGCCTCATTAGAAAATACCAAGCAGTCCCGTGTCATTCCTCAGCCAACACCTCAAAGAAATAACTCTAATACACACACACACACACACACACACACAATACAGGCCCATTTATTCTTAGGTGGGCTGACACATACTTCAATGTCTGTATTTTTACTTCAATCTTATGCAATAGTGTGCCTCCAAATCGATTTCTGTGTACCACAGGAAATTCACTTTGTTGTTTTTGTTAAAGTCGAAGCTCTTCCAAAAATGAAAATGGTCATAATTTACTCATCCTCATGTGGGTACAGATTTTTTCAGTGAAACACAAACTTGCTTTTAACTAGTGGTTTTCTCATACAGTGAATAGTCAAAGTATTCCAAAAACAATCTTTTTAAAATCTGTATTAAAAAACAAAAAAACAAAAAAACAAAAAAAACAACAACACACACACACACACATATATATATATATGTGTGTGTGTGTGTAATTTTAAATGATATAAAGCCAAAATAAAATATAAAGATTATATTCAAAATTAAAGTTGAATTACTGAAATGTCTAAAACTAAACTGAAATAAATATAAACTTAAGAAATAATAAAAATGACAAAAGCACAACAAACAAATAAAAATAAATAAAAACGGAAGAAAAAATATATAATTCAGCACTCTTTATTTTAGGTGTCCTTGTTATATGCTACATGTATTTACTATTATAATAACAATAAATTATGCATAATTACACACAAGTAACCCTAATCCTAACTTTAAACATGTAGTGAATAAATATAGTTAGTTAATAATTACTCTGTACTTAAATATATAATTACACTGTAACAAGGACAACAAATGATAAAAGTATTCCTTTTTTTAATCTGTAAACCAGGATTGTTTAATTGATCTTAATTCAGAGTGAAAGTAGGGAAAATATGACTAATTTTTAAAAAATAAAATGTATTTTCTCTAAACTTCAGGGTTGTAGTGGTTGAATGGACTTTAACCTTACAAAATTATATAAAGTGGATGTGCTCAGCGATACAAGTGGATCTCTATTATCCATTAGTCTTGAACAGTATCATTTAGAAATCCTAAAGATAATGACTTGATGTTTTCATATGCGGGAGATTGCAGACCTTGTAATTTGATAGACTCGCATTGTTGAATGCAGATGTGTATGTCACTGAACAGCTGTTTCTGCCCAGCCTGACTGTCTCTGTTTCTGTCTCAGGCCCATTTAGCTCCTGAAGCCTAGGCCAAACTTCTCACTAGCATTACACTATCAATTCATCTGAAAGTGGTGAAATAGTTTAGTATTGGTCTAGACGGCACGCCTGGAATATTTATTTGGCTTCGATCACTGTCTAAGACTGAGTAAATGAGAAAAACATATTTTCAGCTATGTATATAGCGTTGCATAATACTGAGGCCCGAGATGGGGTAAATCTAGAATTTAGTAGTCATAAAGTCGACGCTGTTCACTTGAAAATGCTTATGATAATCAGATCGGCCTCAAGTTTTGCTTGAGAAACCACTTCTTGAGTGCGTATAATGGAGGGCAAGCACATAAGACTAGCCCTATTCCACTGGGCCTTTCGGTGGAGCGACTGTGGCGGGTTCCACCTGACCTCAGAACAGCGGGAGTCCGTCTGCACGTGGGCTCCAGCTGGAAGAATGGATTGTGTGTGTGGGACTGTGACTCATGGTAACCCCTCTAATGCTTAAGTGCGCTCTACCTTCCTCAGGCTGCGGAAAACCGAGACTTCTCAACCGGGACGTCTTTTTTTCCTGGACCTGGGGGTATTAATAGTGCTGTTAATTGTGGAGAATCTCATGTTGGGGGAAGTGAAATTTATTTGTGAAGGGAACAAGGCGTAAATGCCCCCCCCCCCCCAATTAGCTAAACTTTTGAAAGTTTGGCTGTCGCTTCGATGTTCCAGAATGTACTCCTGCTGCATGAGGGGGGTCTATTATTGGGAGCCTATTCGGAGGGAGGTGCTGTTTTCTGTCAGCCAATAAGGAGAGAGCGCCCCTGTACTTCCCTGTTGATTTAAAGTAACGCAAACCAGATGAATCCAGCAGCGTGTGCTGCGTTAATGACGCGAAGGCCTCGAATCGGACGAGATTCGAGTTGAGGAAAAGTGGATCTTACTAGAGTCGGCATTCCTTTAAAACCGCACCGTGCTTGAAATATTAATCAAGGCGATGTCTTAAGCATCCCGAGCTTTAATCAGACGTTCTGCCTCTCTCAAAGCCAGCCAAAGATGTGGCGATAAGCCCCTTAATGAGCAACACTCAGATAAGCATCTCGTTCCAGCTAATTACAGTTTATTTAGTCGAGAGGAATATATTTTACATGTACTGTATGATAAGACAAGATGACTTCTTTGTTATTCCATACTGCTTTGTATGTCTTTGGTTTTGAGTTGTTCAGTAAGGTACAGTATGTGAATAGCTTAGATTTTTTTTTGCGCGGCTGATTTGTAAAGCTTTGAAATCACAGTGTCTTTGTGTCAGGGTTGTGTAAGAAGGATGGCGCTCTGTAATCAGAACTCTTCAACCAATGCCTTGTTACTTGGTTTTACAGGAACACTGTGAAGAGGGAATGCACAATAGCAACACTGGGTTGCTGAATGTGCTTTTGGCACTGTGTCTTTTTGCATTGTGCTGACTCATTGAATATTATACACTGCTCAAAAAAATTAAGTGAACACTAAAATAACACATCCTAGATCTGAATGAATTAAATATTCTTAATAAATACTTTGTTCATTACATAGTTGAATGTGCTGACAACAAAAATCACACAAAAATTATCAGTGGAAATCAAATTTATTAACCCATGGAGGTCTGGATTTGGAGTCACACTCAAAAATGAAGTTGAAAAACACACTACAGGCTGATCCAACTTTAATGTAATGTCCTTAAAACAAGTCAAAATGAGGCTCAGTAGTGTGTGTGGCCTCCAC
>JAUMHE010000061.1:10834047-10844333 GCA_032359235.1 Enteromius mattozi
TTCACAGAAGTGTGATTGACTTGGAGTTACATTGTGTTGTTTAAGTGTTCCCTTTATTTTTTTGAGCAGTGTATTATTATACAACTAAAATTGGGAAGAAGAGAGTGGAATTTCATACAGGCTTTAGTAGAGTATGAGAGAACCTTCAGCTAGAGAATTAACATGCAATGCATAAAAAATTCACTTTTTATTATTAAATATAACTTTATTAATGCTGGGTCAGACTGTACTAGAACAATATTTCAATATTAAAAACAATTTTAGATTTATATGATCAATAATTATTACAATAATATATATATATATATATATATATATATCAATCAGTTGTGATTAATATGTTTGACAGCACTAATTTTAAATGATTTTTACTTTTTATTCTTTTATTCTTATTATTTTTAATATATATATCAACCAATCAACTTGACAGCTTATATCCTTAATGTATATCCTTATGAAACACTAGTAGACTGGTTACCACAGGAGAACCACATTTTACATTGTACATTATTTGTATTGCTTCCAATATAGAGCATTATACATTTCAGTCACTTATGAGGTTCTATTTCAGTTAAGATGTTGCCTATGTAGATGCCAGCTGGATTTAGAACAAAATTTGTCAGTTTCGGTCCCCAAGTTGAAAATGTTTGTTTGCTTGTGTGTTTCGAGGCTTTATATGATAGCAGCAACTGTGCCTGCATTTGTTTAAAAAAAGAGAGAATTCATCTACTGTATTCTCCCACCAACACATTCCATGTAGCTCACCTTATCTGTTTATACATTCATTAGTTTACCTTGCCGAGATTTACCCTGAAGTCCTGAGATGATGGATTTACCACTTCTCCACAGTTACTGATGAGAAATACTGGCATCACCTTTATTGAAATACTTTACCTCTCACATATTATCTGAAGTTGTTTATGCAGTCTATGTGTTATTCATTGCCTGGGGCTCTCAGTCTACAGTCGCTGCTTTAAAACTTAAGTAGCTCTGGGCTCTGTTACGCTGGGTGGTGAGGACTAATTATCTTATGATTTGTTCTACGATACTGTTTGAGGCTCTATTTAATCATGTCGTTGCAACCTCTTATGATGATAATGATGAATTATTCACAAATAGAGCAAACACAGGTGTTTGGAGATACTGCACGTGTTTGCACTGATAAATCTGCTATGAATACCTTTTGAACTGGGGTTTCTGGCAGTTTGGCTCAACATTATTCACAATATTTAAAGATAATGTCGCTGCTTTCAATGCATTTGGGGGTTGTGTATGCTAGTATTTTTCCAGCTTGATCGACGGCCAAAAAAAACATTTTTTTCTTAGTGTGTGAGGAACACCTAAAGAACCTTTTTCCACTATAAGGAACCTTTAGTGGTTCCATAGATGTTAGAGGTTCTTAATGGAACCATCAGTTCCAATAATTCATTTAGAAATCCACTGGAAAACTCAAATGAGAGATGATCAGAAGCTAAATATGAACTCAGGCTTTGTTTTTGAGGTTTATGCCCTTGTAATGGAGACTAAAATAGCTACTGTGGAATGGGTTTCGGTGTCATCACCGATAATGGAGCATGTTGGATATGGTTAATAGTGCTTTGGCCATGTGCAGAGAAGGTTCTATGATGTTTAAGTCCATAATGAGGATGTGGAGTGGCATCTTGGGAGATGTGATATCTTAGATGCCTTGAGGGCACATAGTTTCACTAGTGTGGGAGGTTCTGTTATGTTCTTCTCTTTCACTTTGATAAGAGATTATTCTCTCTTTTGTGCATGGCTCATTTTCTTTAGTGCCCTGATATGTTACAGTATATATTGTTTCAGAGCTTTATTATCATCTTTAAGAAAACATGCTAATTTAAGTCAATTTGCTAACTCAATGAATGGTTAGCTCTGAATGTTTCATGCTTTTAAAAATGTGTTATGACACCTTTTAATATTGGCTAGAGATGGTGATAATGATACTGTGACTGTCAAATAACAATGGTTTTTGGAAAAGAGGAAATGCACGGAGCAGCTTATTAAATCTTTAAAATGAACAATGTGCCAGTTAGCCTAAGACCCAATAGCTATTCTTACCTTAAACCTTTAACAGAAAATTTTCTTTGTTTGAAACATTCTGAATGCTCTGACTACCTCAAAACAAAACTCCAAGGTCAATTAAATTGGAGGCAAAACATAATTTTAGTCTTTTTATCACGCTTATAGCAGGTGGCTGTTGTATTCTCAATGTTTTTAGCATGTTGCTAATGTTCTCTGAGTGGTTTTAGCACATTGTTAATGTGTTCCAGAATGTTCTGGTGGCTTTCATTTTATTATTATTCTTATTCTTTGCCATTTTTATCTGCCATTCATGTGGACAGTTTACATTATGAAGTCTCATAATTAGGATTTATATTAAAAATCCTTATAGTACTGCATATAATAAGATCACAAAATGTATGTATGTTTTCATAGAAAAAATAACATGGAGTTTACCACAAGCTATTACCATCACATGCTTTCTCATATTACTTGTCAGTTTGTTAGCAGATGTTCCTCAAGATGTTGACTGGAATTCAAAGCTTTTGTAAATATTGACAACAAAAAGGCTTGCCATATTACGTGTGAGCTCTGGGGGCAGTTTGCAGTAATATTGTGTTCTGTACTCCCATGGGGTGTATGCTTTTATCTGCCTTTTAAAGGACGATGTCAGGGCAGACACGGAAAACTGCAAAAATAAGTGTTTCTGACTGTGTCTGGTTTGACGCACACATACTTAGTCAACTTATGTGGAAGCTGCCTTTTTGTTCTTAAGCTGGTCAAACAATTATTGACACATTTAAGTGCATAAACCTGTGTATTAATATTTGCATCTGTTGTCGATGCGAACGGGTGGCTCTTATCCTGAATGCGTGTGTGTGTGTGTGGTGCTCTGAAACTGAATGGCGCTGCAAAACTGCGATCAATATTTCTGTCTTTTAAAGAGAGTGTCTACTCATCTGTGTCTTGTGTTTGCCGGCATCCATCAGAAATAGTCCGAGAGCAAGTAGAAGAGGAATTAAGCTGTTGGACTCTTAACAAGGGGAAAAGAACATCCTTCCTGAGACAGGTCGAAAACTAGAGCCTAATAAGGAGACTTGGCCAAATGCAAATAGGAATTGATTGCTGATGCTGTGCTGTCAGACCATGCTCTGCTTTATTTGCCCAACTGTGTGTCTGACTGTTTGTTGTTTATGTCAAGGGTCCAGGGACCCTCTAAGAGCCACAAGGGGATGCTAGGGAGTCTACAAAAATGTCTACAGTTAATGTTTATTGTTAATAGTGAATTAATGTCTAAAGATGGGTATGTATGGTGTTCTATGCAGTACATACATTTGGCTAATTCATTCTCTTTACTAAAAAGTGAAGTGCGATTTGTTTTATTCTATTTTAAAATATAAATGATTTTATAAAAAGGTTTTTATGCAAGTAAATATGTAACATTTGTATTTTTAGGAAGGGGGTCCCCTCTTGGGTCTCAACATATTTTGGCGGCCCTGGCATCAAAAAGTTTACAAAGCCCTGGTTTATATTACAGATGCATACCATACAGTTAAGAAAGCTTTCCACACTCGTGTCTGCTTCTCTGATGAAATCCATGACTGACCAAACAACATTACTGCAATAGGAAACATGGACATCAATAGCCTTGGAAAAATATTGATTTGATTATTGATTCCCAACACATTCGCAGATACGCTGTATTTAGGGTCAGTTTTCCATGAAGACAAAATGTAAATAGTTTCATGCTCCCAGAAATATGAACATATATGTAGGCGCACCCCTTTGCAACCTCTCTATGCCTCCCAGTTCGAGAACATCTGATTTATGTTAATTGTATGCTGGGATATATGTTTATAGATGTACATCTGATGTGTATTTGAAGGCATTGGTTTATGTCTGCACAACTGCACATGTATCCATGATTGTGTGCAACATATGTGTTTATGTGCATGCCTACATGTATGTTTATCTTCAGCGGTTTCATGATTATGTTGATAGAAACAGTGCAGCCCTTCCATGGGGTTTTTGTGTGACATTTGTACAAGATGCTTGAATAAGGTTGGCATTGATCACACCCTGTCTAACATATAAATAAAAATGTGTTGCAAGCCCATGGGCTTTCATCATCCTCACAGAATCTATGCATCGTGTGGCAAACGTCCACATTCATTTTGTCTGCTGCCAACATTTCCTTGATAATAGAAGACACACACTCTCCATATATGTGTTTCTCATTGCAAAGGAGTAACCTTTATGAAGAGTCACTTAAAGGTGTCATGAATTATGACTGGGTCTTATTTGTGAATGTATGTGGATGACAGGTTACGCACCATAAATGGCTTTTTTTGACTAAATAAATTCGAGCGTGGTGAGCACCAAAAAAAGTGCTGTATTTTCAAAAAAGCCCCACAATTTTGAATGGTAGTGCATTCTAGAATATATAAATCAAATTAAATTAAAATAAATAAATAAAAACAGTGGCATAGCTTTATTATGTTATATTTTAGAGGTTAATTTAGAGGTTTGCAATTATTCAGTTGGAAAAAAGTCTCCAGGAGAAATGCCTGCAGACTTCTTCCTGAGGAGAAAATATATATTTTGCAAATAAACAGAGAGCAAGACATTCATAATTCTCATTATTCTTTTATAAACTGCAATTATTGATATGAAAGCCTATCCACAAGGAATGGTTTATTCAAATCATGCGTGATATACACATTCCCTGACTCATAGCTAATTTGTTATTCACAAATGTCCATAGTGTTTGGATGTAGTGCTTAGTTAAACTTCCTGCTTTAAATTGATCAGAAACACAGCTAGGAATGATGAAACAGACCTACAGACCTGACCAGGCATTTGCAGACATGGTTGAGTAGCTCATCATGGGGATTAAGCCTTTACTTTAGCTTTGCTAGCTAATTAACTTAATTTAACAGTACACATGCTGTCTGGATAGACCACCGCTTGATTAAATCCCCTTCTTCAGGATGTAACTCTTCTGCCTTAATCTTCCTCTTTCTGCGCCCTCCCTACATTGCAGTATTGGGGAAGCTACAGTACTTTTAGCTAATCTTAGCTTGCCAAGCTTCGAATACTCTTTTGAAAAAGTAGTTAGTTACGCTTCAGGCTACTTATAAAATATAGTTGCATTCCTTTTTGCTTATTGCTATGTTGCTAGCTAGCTAACTAGTTAAAGCAACACAGTTTACTTTTACAATAGTTGTTTTTTAAAGCCTGATATTATTAAACTTCAGACGATAAATTTACGCTAAATACTAGCATACTAAAATTAGTTAGAAGCTACTTATAACTTGAACACTCTTTTGAAACAGTTAGATATGCTACAAGCTATGTAGTTGCATTGAAGCTATTGCTATATTGTAGCTGGCTAACTGTGCATTTTAGTTTTTATCTGACAGCATTGAACTTGAACAGATGAATATGTGCTTAATACAACTACATTGGGAAAAATGAATACAAGAGTAATTGGGATATTCTTGAAAAATTAGTTAGATATGCTACAAACTACTTACAAAATGTAGCTGCTTGAGCTATTGCTATACTTTAGCTAGCTTACTTGAAGCACACTTTATGTTTTACAATTAAAGCTTTAAACCTGACAGCATTAAACTTAAACGTATACATTTATGCTGAACACAACTAGAGTAAAACGTTTGAAGGATTGGTTTGAAAATTTTTCCTCACCATAATTACAAAGAAATGGCCGGTAACATTAGCTTTTGAAAGGGTCAGTTCATCCAAAAATGAAAATTCTGTCATTAATTACTTACCCTCATGTCGTTCCAAACCCATAAGACCTTCGTTCATCTTCAGAATAGTGGATCAACTACAGTTTTGCGACAATAGGAGAATACTTTTTTTGCGCCAAGAAAACAAAAATAACATCATATACTCAACCATTCTTTCCTTATGACTTAGTGTACACTTCTCTTGCGTAAGCGTACGCTTTCTTCTAGGTGTAAACAGCCGCAGATTACGCACATGTGTGTGCTTTCACCTGGATGTAAACAAGGCTGATTACGTCAAATACGTTAAAGCTTGCGTATACAGTGTGTTGATCATGGCAGAAGACTCAAGTCATGGGAGAAGAGTAAATTATGTCATTTTCATTTTATTTGCACAAGAAAGTATTCTCGTAGCATCGCAAAAGTGAGGTTGATCCACTGATATCACATGGACTGTTTTACTGAAGTTTTTGCTACTTTCTGGATCTGGGATCACTTCAGTTTTGTTGCTGTCTATGGAGGGTCAGATAGCGCTCTGATATCATCAAAAATGTCTTAATATGTGTTTCCAAGATGAACGACGGTCTTATGGGTTTGGAATGACATGAGGGTGAGTAATTAATGAAAATATTTTCATTTTTGGGTGAACTAACCCTTGAAGTTAAAATACTGATTTTTACAAATATACTCCGCTAATCTCATAAAATAAATTTTGCAGTGCAGTGGAGTGCACTTGGTTATTGATTTACGATTGATGCTATGCTGAATGTAAAGCTTTGTAGTTTGGTCAAGTGAAGTCTCCTAGCTTTATCTCTTTTTATTCATCTGCCTGCTACTTTCAGTGCACCTGGGTGAATCATGTCTTTTCATGTTCTAATCACAGAAAGAAGTGTATGCTGAGTTCTCTCGCCCCTCGCCCACTCCACGCTGGTGCCCTGAATCTCTGAGGATTGTTGTGCCAGATTGCATGTTTTGTGCATATTGCCTTGGCTGGTCTTCTATCACTCTTCTTTCTCTTCCCTTCCATCTTCATCTCCCGTGGCTTTCTCCTCATTAGCCTCTTTAGGGTTTTCTGGCAGCCTGCACCGCAGTGGTTCCCGTTTAAGGATGGTTTTAGATTATGGTGCCCATCAATGACTCTATTGTCAGGTTCCGTGTTATTTCACAGATATAGTGGGTCTGAGTGTATTCCAGCTGTTTGCTACTTCTCTTCTGCGTACATTAATTTTCTGCATCTTGGGATTTCTGAATGGCTTCTACACAGGCTCTCTTTGAGTTCAGTGGAGAGCCAGTAGCCTATACATATTTATAGGGACTACAGCATTCAAATCTTTCCATACAAAAATTGTACATAAATTGTTCATAATATATGAACTTCACAAAATTGACAGTTATTTTCCTGTCAATTTTGTTCATATATTATGAAACTAGATCAATTCCGTTTTAAGCGGCTGCAGAAGGCAATATTGTTATTATTCAGCTCAAGTCAGTTCAGTGTTGATTCAGTTCTGTTCAGTAAGTTAAATTTAGTTGAATTCAGTGTTTATGTACTAAGTTAGGTCATTTTACATCAAAAATGTCTGTGATGTTTTCTGTATCGCACTGGTGTTTAGTATTGAAGCATGAGTTAATCATTTCAGTATGGCTGCATAACTGTGACGCGACCACTTCAATAAAAGGAGGAGCCTAGATATAAGAGCTACAATTACCATAGAAACTGGATCTCCTAACAACCTGGAAAATGAAAAGAGAGCAAGTTCTGCAGAGTGTAAACATACTGTCAAACTGAACTGTGTTGCCATGGTGAGTCTCTGTGTGTTTACATGCATTTCCTATTCATTAAAATTTGGTTTTCATATGTCTCTGTGCATGTGTGTGAGTGAGCTGAAAAGGGAAAGGAGGATTAGAGATTTTTAGATGCAGTCATGTTTTTCAAACACATATTGCCAGCGAAAAAAAGTGAGGGAATATTAAATTGCTGGAAAGCTCAGTACATCTCGCAAAGAATTCAGCTCCCTGTTGATTTTCGGGAAGGTCTTGTAAGTCTTCAGTAAACTTTAGGAGAGCAGTAAAATACTTCTTGATTTTGTGGTTTGGATGCATATTCTTTCTGTTTCTCTCATGTTTATGTTCCTCATAATAATTACATTGTTTGATAACATTAGTGTGGGCAGCATTTGGTACAATAGATTCTCAGTGGAACATACTTACTCTCAAAAGATTTTTTTCTTATTATACAGCTTTCCCAATAAAAAAATATATGTGTATCAATACGCTATTTCATAGACATTTATAGCATTAATGTTTTTTTCAGATATGGTTTTGGGAGCATGGTCGCAGGTTTGGTAAACTTGATCAAGTTTTACACATCTTTTTTTGCAACACTAGAATGGTTCACAAATACTTTGTTTATGGGCTTAAACAGGTAAATACACATACACAAATATCTCAAAATGTCCATCTTGGTGAGTTTTCACTTTAAACAAAGTCAGTTTTGTTTTAGTTAAACATAAACAGTTGAGAAAGTACTATTACTTGCCAGTATATTAGATCTGTGCATTCAGTCTTAAAGTGACTGCAACCTAATATAGCCTACCTGCTGCTGTCTATGTCATTTAAAGTTAATTAAACAACACTCAAAAAACATCCAGGTGGTACTTAATGGGATAGTGCACCCAAAAAAAAGAAAATGACCCCATGATTTTTTTTCTTTTTTCAGTCGAATCTAATCAGAGTTACATTGAAAAATGTCATGGCTCTTCCAGGCTTTATAATGGCAGTGATTGGGTGTTATTTTTCAGTAGTTCAAAAGAAGTCCAATAAAGTGCATCCATCCTTAATAAAAGGTGCCTCACATGGCTTTAGAGGGTGAATAAAGGCCTCCTATAGTGAATTGATGTATATTTGTAAAAAAAAATTAAAACTTTATTAACTGAAATTACTTCCGCTAACTGTCTTATGCACATTCACTCTATTGTGTAGCCTTTATTATGGATAAATAACAACAAAGGTTTAAAACAAAGGCCTGCTTTTTCTCAATTTGCTTCTTCTGAAAGGGTTAAATACTGGAAAAGTATTTATTAATCAGATTAAGCTGAGGAATATTGTTTGACACTGGGTGATTGCCTCACAACACAAGTGAAGTTTTGTCATTTGTTACGAAACACAGTGGTTTATTTGTACTCCTACACATGCAGACAGCGGTCAATTAGGGCCAGAAGATGGTGCAAAAGAAATGAAAGGGCCAACTGCTTGTCAAGTTATATTTATGAAAACGTGGCTAACATGCATTCAGGAAACTCGTTCTCAAGTGGGTTATTTAAGATGCCCTGTGAGTAAGTGAGCATTCTGCTTTATTTACTGAGTGTGATGGATTATGACATGCCAGGAGATTGGCTGGGTTATTTTGATCGTTCCTCAAACAGGAGTTTGGGGCAGCGGGAGGGTTTTGGATCCACAATGGAGATGAACGGGTTTTCTGTGAGGATCCCAGCCAGATGCTCTCCAGGATGATATTAAGATGTTTTAAAGGGACTCCCGAGAAGACAGGGCCCCTCAACGGACCACCCACTCCAACCCTCCACCTCCTCATCACTGTTTGTGGTGAGAGGAGAGACTCTGAAATTAAGCTCCATGTCAACCAGATGGTTCCGATTCCGTCTGTTTGCTAGAATTACTCTTTCGTCATTGCAGACCGAAACCCAGAGTTAATAGTGTTGTTAGCATCTGAACTTTGCTGTTTAATGTTTAATAAAGGCAACGAATAGCCCACACTTCACATATACACCATTCCATTGCTTAGATTAAAGGATATATTTCAGTTTTATTTAGTCTGTTTCTTTCCTGTTGAAAAACACTGCTAGTGTAGAGGTGAAAGGAAACATGCCAACACAAGATGACTTCAGGAGTGGAGATCCTCTAATTTGTTGTGTTTTATTACACTGACTCAAGTATGAACTCCAGTGTGATGTCTATCACTACTTTTAATCCATCTGGTTGTAAGATTTTGTGCCATCTTCATGTCAGATTTTCTCGTAAATATATTTTTCAAATATATTATTTGAGTTAACTTTAATTTTTATTTTAACTTTAATTAAAAAGAGAAAAAAAATGTAATTGTACCCTGTCAAAATGATACAATCATGTTTTTTCATTGCTTTAATTTAACCGTATGTTTAGAAATATAGATATATAGTATTTTAGCCACTTGTTAATTATTGGTCATAACATGTAAGTAATTATTGCCTTACTAGTATTGGTCAGAATTTAAATGTTGGTGGATCCCTAGTTTATATGCATTTTGACAAAAAACATGCACACAGACAGCGTTTTTATCTCGGTCTCCCATTAAAAAAAAAACCAAAAGTAGTTTTTTCCCTCATGAAAGAGAATTCGATCCTACTTAGGGGTGGCACGGTTCACAAAACCCACTACACGGTTGTATCACGGTTTTAGGGTCACGGTTTTCGGTTCTTTTCGGTTTTTTCTGGGGAAATCACAATTCACGATTTTTAT
>JAUMHE010000061.1:10855415-10865925 GCA_032359235.1 Enteromius mattozi
ATAAGGCTCAAAGGCAATTGGTCTCTCTGGCGAGTTCCCATCTGTAACGTCGAAGTGATTCGACTGAAAGGGTAACTATTATTATTATTATTATTATTATTATTATTGTTATTCATTTGGTTTTGGACACAGATAAATAACCTAATCTTCAATTTTATTTTATTATAAATTCTTTGCTCTAAAATCTTTAGAAAAGCAAAATAATAATGATAGAAATCACAATCATAATAATCATAATAACAATATTTTTTGTTATTATTATTATTATCATTATTATCATCATTATTAGATTTTTTCAGCTATTGTCTTTTTAAATATATTCATTTGTTCATTTATTCATTTGGATACAAATAAATTGCTGAATCTTTGCAATAAAAACTTTATATATGTGTATATATATATATAGGCATTTTATATTTTTCAAGAAATGTTAGTAGTTACATGCATCTTAAAATAATAATAATAATAATAATAATAGTAATAATAATTATAATCATCATAATCATCATCATCATAAATTTGTACACAGATAAATAGCCTAATCCTCACATTTGTCTATTTGATTAATACAAATAACTTTGCTACAATCTATAGAAACACATCTCTGTTCACTGATAATAGTGTCATGATTGATTTAAATTATGATAAAGATATACAGTGTTGTGACGTACTGTCAAACTTCTTGAAAAACATATTAAGTGGAAGCGACTGAGGGTAGTAGAGTTCTTGCCAATCTCTCTACAAGGATGAACTCTGGTCTTTCCTGCTACATCAAAGCAGCTAATCCTAGCAAGGGAACTCTCTGCTTCCTGATGCTAAATCAGGTCTTTGCACTCCTGTGCACATCTCCCTTGGAAGCACTTTCATGTTATTTTGAACAATTAAAACACCCGTGTCAGGTGTCAAAGCATAGCTCACAGCCGTCACAGGGGGCAGCATGCATCAGCAAAAACGTGCTCAACTGAGTGACAGCGGGGCTGATCTGGTAATAATTTGATAGACTGCTCAGCATGTGTGTATGTGTGTGTATGTGCATGTCCCAGATTCTGAGTGAAGGTAAGTGAATGAATGAATGAATCATGCTGATTTCATTTTATAGACTTTATTAACACAATTTATAATATATCTATCACCTAGTATTCTCTGTAGAAGTATGTGTGAAATCATTTATGAATTGTGTTGCTATTTATATAATTAATTTATATGCTTTGTTATTTATATACCTTATTTAAGTTACTTATTAAGTAGTTTTGATTGTCAGTCAAGGAATTTGAAAAAATACAGTAACTAGCATATGTTTTTGTAAAGCTTTAATTATTTCTAGGGTGAATGAGGGCTTTAAGATATTGTCTATAGGATTTAAAGTGAACACTGCTGTACAGATTAGTGGAGCATCAGAGGAGAGCATTTTAACTGACTGAGGGTAGTAATGGGGGCTCTAGTGTCCCATTCATCTTTGTTGGACTAAGTGGACTCAACGCTCTGAAGAGTCTGAGGCAGATGGAGAAAAGACAGAGACACATTGAGGTACAGCGCAATACGAACAGGGCCTTAATTGAGCGAATGAACAAGCTAATGCTCCGCGGCAGAAAATCGTTGTCTCTTGGCACAACATGCTTTGCTGTCTGCGTGTACAGCCTCTGTAAGTGTGAATTGTTTGGCACATTCCAATTATTCCTTATTGCCCTCTTAACTTGATGTCATGGCTCTTTGATTCTTAGTTTTGCCTGGCTTTTTCCTTGTGTTCATCTAGTGAAATGCTGTGAAACAGTGTACCTTGATTATTCTGAACGAGACTTTTCTGTTTTATTACATTTAGTGTTGAATTTAATCGCAGACAACGGCTGTTTGATTGGAATTATGGTTTCACTGATTGGAGGAAAAAAACCTACCTTTTGAGATAAAAAAAATGCATATCCGGATATCTGTTTGTCATACTCAAAAGTCTAAAAAGCATCCAAATTGCTTACCCCGACTTTTTTGTTCTTCAAGCTTGTGCTGGAAGCTAACTCTTAAAGATCAACACAGCAGGTTAACAAACACAGTAACCATTTTCAGATCTTGACTGTTTCACCTCTCCAGCAATGCGTGTTTATCCATGTGTTTTGGTTAGAACAGCATGTTGTGTTTGTGTCCCACAGCGAGTTTCTAATTTTGAACCTATCTTTTCCTCATCTCGGAAGTTCAGTCATTTATTTTTAGCGGAATTTGGATTTTTACACTTAACAAACAAGCAACAGCTCCTCACAAACTTTTCTAGTTGAAGCAGCTCCCTGGTGTGGAGCAGAGAGTGGCTCTTTTAGCACATCTTCAGTCAGATGTCCCGTTTTGTCAGTGTTCCATCGCAAGATTCCTTCCTCCCTGATCCACAGAGACTTCTGATCTTGTAACAGAACTGCCGGTTCCAGAAAGTTGACTCAAAAGAGAAGATGCTGAGGAAATCTAAATGCTTTTATAGCCATCTGGCCTTTAAATTGCTTCTGAGGGTTTATAATATTTTCTCTCAAACTCTCGCTTCCTTTTTAGATGGACAGCTGAACCTTGCAAATGCTTTTGGACCACGGCCCCTGAAGCATCTGTACATAAAAGAAGACTAAAAAAGAAAATATTTACGTCTCAATTTTTCACTAGATAAAGTATATGGCACTTAAGTATGTGGCATTTAGTATCTCGGAGCAAGCAGACTTGAATGAATTATGATGTGTGCTTTACATATTGTATGTAAAATTTGAGATACTTCTGTCACTCGCTAAGAGGCTCATCGTGTATTTATGCAGAGCTGTAAGAGGCAGCGGAAAACTTACACCTCCATCTGCTCGCTAACCCTTCATACATCTCTCTCTTCTGTTGTTTTGTTTCGTAATGCTTTGCTCCACATCCGTGCTGATGCAGAAATGAAATGGTTTTATTTCTGTTGTGTTTTTATCTGGGAGGTCACGCAGGACTAATCGTTAACAGCGAGGAAAACAAAGGACTCTGTGCACTAGACAAGACTCTCATTGTTAAAGGAATAGTTTACCCCAAAACATCAATTCTGTCATCGTTTACTCACCCTCTAGTTATTTCAGACCTGTATGCGTTTCTTTCTACTATTGAGCACAGAAGACGATATTTTGAAGAATGTTTGTAACCAAACAGTTCACAGTAGTCATAGACTTCTATAAATCCTGTGGAAGTCAATGGCAATCAACTGTTTTGTTACCTACATTCTTCACAATATCTTCTAATGACTGTTACCCAGTACCTTTAAAATTTTTAGAACAGCTGAGCACATGACAAAATTGTAGTTTTTGGGTGCACTGTTCCTTTAAGAGAGGCCAGTGTGAGTTTTACCTCAGACCTCAGAACAGTGCCTCTCTTCACCCTAGAGGACTGCAGCTAACTTTACAGTTAAACTTTAAGTGCACTTGAGAAAGGAGCTTGTGTGGCATAAAAACATTTAGATTCCCCACAGACTCTTTCCCAAGTCCCTGGAATTACATTTCTGGCTTTTTTTTCACAGCTTTAGTCTTTTACATTGCAGACGTTTGACAGATGGGCTTGTTTGAGGAATGAGGATGTGTCAGATGTGAGCTTCATGACTCTGAAATATTGACTGAAGTCAAGCCTGTCTTGTGTCATATTCATCTCTGCCATGAGAGATCTGGAGAAACTAGTTAGATGAATCTTGGTTGATTCTGTCAATCAAGATATTTTATCATTTTGTTTTAAGCTGCTTAAACCAGAAACCTATGTGATGTTTATTATGATATATTTTAGAAGTATTATTATTATTATTATTATTATCATTTAGATGTTGTTGTTATTTTCTATGTGTACTGTATTTATTTAATAATTTGTTTATTTTAGCATTATCAGAATTTTAATTTCGTCCTAAGTCGACTCATTCATTCATTCATTCATTTTAGTTTTTTTTTATGATGATTTGCTTTTATTTAGGAGTACATTTTATTTATTTTGCATGTTTAATTAATTTTATTATTATCAGCATGTTAGGTTTAGACACCTTTCCAATACGATTACTGTGAATCATTCAATTCATTTTCTTATTTAGCATCTTAATGTATTTCTTTATTGTTTCTTTGCTTGTGTGTTTCATAAATATATCAATGAACTTTTCCTTTTAGGCACTGTTTCCTTTAGACACTATTCACATTTAATAACCTCTATCCTTAATTAAGAACAATATTTATTTATTTCACAATTATGTTTTAATTTGTTTATTCATTTCATTATTAACATTAAATCTTAGACCTTTTTCCCTGTTATTACTCCCAACTCCACTTATGTTATTTATTTATTTATGCATTGCATTCAAAACATACTTAACTTAAATTGTCAGCATTTAAATGGCCATGATGCATTTGCTTCAACAATAATTGATGCATGTTTACTGACTTTGTGTGATAGTTTGACCATGTTTCAAAGCCTACTCAATTCTCAGGATGGGGTTGGAAATAAAATGTCCTTTGCTAATGAGCGTACAATGGCATAATAGCACGGAATGGTTACAGGATGAACATTTCCGCACAGTGGTACCAGCAGACTTAATCCTGCAAGGGTCCCAGCAAAGGGCCATGTCAGGACTCGCGACACTGGAGAATGTAAAAGCCTGGGATGAAGCATAGCTAATGCCAAGAGCCTTGAATTAAACATAGGACGAATGAAATATGGCTATTAACCAGGCATGGCAGTCATCCATATGGGCTCCTGAGACCCTGGAGAAAGGGCCACTAAACATTTAAAATGCCTGCATGCACACATGTAGACTAAAAGGATAGAAATGTTAGAACAGTTAGATATTGCAAATGAATGAACAGATGGTCATATGAGAATACAATGTTTGTCTGTTCAAACCAGTGTATTTCTAGGAGATGCATTTGGCTTTATTATTTAGCTAGCTTTATTATCAGTGCATGTCCTTGCCACAGAATGTCCCGATAGCTCTGCATCCTGCATATACAGGAAATTATTCATTACTTAGCATAAGATAAGTTTATACCCAAACTCTGGAGCTTGACAAATCAGAGTATGTTGCTTATTCAGCCCACCTCTGTCACTCTTTCAGCTGTGTTTGCTAGCATTAGTCTGCAAAATCGACCTGGAAAAACTGCACACACAAACATACACACGCCATATCTTTATGCCTTGTTACTTTCTTCCAGGCTGTCAGAAGAGTGAAAGTGAGGCTTTTCAGAGCATGAAGGGAGCCTCATGTGGGAATAGGGCTCCACATAAACACAACATAAAGAGTTGATGAGGTTTTGATCTCACCGCTGCCTGTGAGTGAAACCCACCTACACTCCTCCAGCGATGGTTGAAGGGGGTCCACGTGAGAGAAGACGCATGTCTGCTCACCGTGAGCGGTGGAAATGTAGGGAGGGATGTTCTGTGTGCATCTGTATGTGAGCCACGGCCCACTGAGAAGCTTTCAGAAGCATAGAGATACCCGTTAAGGATCACACAGCATTTCTAAGCTCAAATTCAGGCTTATTTTTTTTTAGTTCACTGCTTTGTTTTTCCAAATTAAAGCCACACTTTATGAAATAATTTATAAGCACATGTTCCAGTGTTCTCATTTATTGATTATAGGGGTTTGTGTGGATATTACTGTCCACGGGACGCTCTCCATTTCGTCTTTTATTACTGCTTGCTGGCAAAGGAAACATTTGCAATGTCTGTGACTCGCTACATTCATTAACCCTTTTAATCCTGCGGGCATTTATGAGTTGCCAAAGGCTCTACCACTGTTTTTCCTAGTGCGAATATTGTTTTGGTTGCTGTAGATTTTAAAAAAGGCATATAAGTAGACAACTTTAGGAAGAGCTTTTGACAACTTGCTGGATAATGTGTCATGTGGTGGGTAGGTTGTTTTCACTGAAATGCACCTGGCAACTTCCTTATTATCTCAATCTTTGCATAGGTTTCTATGGGAGTTTCTATATAGAGATGGAAGCAGTCAGCCAGTCATTATCACAGAGTAAACCCCCGGCACCAAGACCAGAGCCCCTGTTCACCGAGTAAATAAATGAACATGCAGTAATGATTCGTAATTATTTTATTATGCAAGCAGAACGATTGAGGAGTGAAATAAAACACTTGAAACTTATTGCCAATGGTCAGACATTATGCAAAATCAAACATTATGCAAAAATACTGGATAGCGTGCAAGTGCAATACTGCATTGTATGGGGAATAATAGAAATAATTTGAATTGCAGAAATCTTTGGGCATAAATGGGTTAAGTTGATATATATATATATATATGATATTTATTTTATATTATTTATATATTTTTATATATAGAGCTACACTACAGTTCAAAAGTTTAAAAAAATAAATAAATCTGTTATGTTCACCAGTACTCCATTAATTTGATCGAAAATACAAGAAGACCAGTAATATTGAAAAATATAATTTATTTGTGTGAAACAAAATCAAAGCTGAGTTTTTAGAAATAATTCTAATACTGTATACTTATTTGCTTCTTAAGAAATATTTATAGTGCTGTTACAATTAATCGTGATTAATCGCATCCAAAATAAGTTTTTATTTACATAATATATGTGTATACTGTGTATATTTATTACGCATATATAAATACACACACATACAGTATATATTTTGAATATCAATCTAATTTATATTTTATATAAATATATTTAATATATAAACAACATATTTTTCTTAAATATATACATTCATGGCTGTATATTTATATTTATATATACACAATAAATATACACAGTATACACACATACTATGCGAGCAAAAACCTTTATTTTGGATGCGGTTAATCGCAATAAATCATTTGACAGCACTATATTTACTTTTTATCAGTTTTGAAAACAGTTGTGCTGCTTCATATTTTGTAGATACCTTCATACATTTTTACTAGGATTTTTTTGATGACCATAAAGTTATTTTGCAGAATTTATTTGAAACATATTTATATTTAACATTATATAAAAACATCTTTACTGTCACTTTTTATCACTTCTTTAATGCATCGATGAATAAATATTTCTTCCATTAAATAAATAAATCAGAAAGTAAGTAAATAAATAAAAAAACATTTTATTTACCCAAACTTCTATAATATAATGTAGAGTAATTGCCTGATTTACTATTAAAACCTATGTTGTGCGTCATTTTCCTCATATAGTTCCCTACTGTCAGTTTCATGCCTCTGCTTCAGTGTATATAGATCAATGACGCCTGAGAGAACTTAGCAGCTTGTAATTAGTCTTCCGCCTTTCTGGAGGAAGAAGACACATTCTGTCTGTTTACATTATTCATGCAGAATACATTATAGCCCGAGCCCCTTTATGCAACTGGAGACGTTCATTATGGTCAAGAACTGTAAAATACCAGAACACTAGTGTTGAGACTTCACACCAGAAATCATTTCAGCCAACACAGAATGTGCCGAGAGTTACATTATTAAGGTTTATGACTTCTCATATATCCGTACACAGCACTAATTCATGATGCCACTGTGAAAGTGTGATCACATAAGAAGCCCACTTTAAATCCACCCGGCGTTGTCTAAAGTGTTGCGTAATTTCTTTATAATGTCATCTGACAATCTATTTATTGTTGACCATAATCAGAGTTTCTCCTGACAGCAAACTTTCTTGTTTGATGGCACATCCTTTTGTTTTGTTTTGGCGGCTTTAATTGTGTCCCCTTGGGCTCTCCGCTGGCAGTAATTGTAAAAAATGAGCTGGTTTCTGTCTGGTGCCACTTTGCTCAGATGGCACCCCGTATAGGCATTAGCATTCTTGTATTTAATTTAGATGTAAATGTGCGAGCTCGACCCCTGGATGGGTACGTGGCATCTGAGGGACCAGCCACACATTTTCCGACCCTGTGATCAATTACTAGCGGTGAGCTAAAAGGATGAAGGAACTCTGGGTCATTTATTCCCCGCAAGTAAATCAAGACAAATAATGACGAGCATTACGACAAAAGCACCGTTGGCCTTGTAACACGTTTAGCTGGACTGACCTCATTTTCGTGACAGAGTAAGCAATTTTAGCCTTTGAAATGTTATTTGTTAAAGCTGTAATAACTAAATTATGTGATCCGCTAACAATAACGTGATCATTTATTACAATTTCACCTTGCTTTCTTCTCCAAATCAGATTATAATACTAAAAAAACAGACGTCATTTATACAACGCAGTCACATCAGTAAATTAGCATTAGTTAGTCTAAACTTTTTATCGCTCACTTTAGCAACATTATGTAAATATGTATGTTAATATCTTGGATACACTTTAAAAAAAAATCTTTGTTTCGTTTAGCAAAAATACTATTTCAGTCTACTTATGAGATAATGTTTGTTTTAGTGTGTTCCTTGCTGAAATTTGAGTGAAAACTGTTTCAGAATGTTTTTTTTTATCTGCATATGCTGCAATAATGTCATTTATTCATATTCTGAACAAGACGTTTGCTATTTTTCTCTGACTGCATGTATTTTCTATGAACTCTTCCTTAACTTCTGCTTCCCACATGGTTTGAGAGGGCCAGCATGTTGGTAATCCTGCTGAACTGCGTTACTCTGGGAATGTTTCACCCTTGTGAGGACAGCCACTGTGACTCAGAGCGATGCAAGATACTGGAGGTAAGTCTCATACCTAGAATACACCACCTTTCGTAACCCAATGTTCTTTAAATAGATCAAAGAACAGATGGTAAACAAATTAAAATGTAATTGGACACAGACTTGAAATGAACTCAGTGTTAAAATGAAATCCAACGACTGTTACAACTTAAAAAAGGGAGGTTATTTTGAGGCGTTTGTCGTCGTCTCTTCTGGAGCGCTGGGTTTTTCTAGATATCCTGAAGCATGTTGTGTTGAATGAATTCCAAGAGACACAGGAATGCCCAAAACCACATGTGGTGATAGGCAACAAAGAGATCCTCGCCTGTAATTCAAAGCAGATTATCACAGGAAAGACAGTGCTTTGGTTTAACATCGACTCGGTAACATGGCTCAGGGACTTTGATTTCAATCTGCTAAATTCCTTTTGCTTTGTTTAACAGATGAGTGTTTTGCCCTAAGGATTTCAGAGAGCTATCCTCTCTTTTCAGCTTTGGATGTTGTCTTTTATCATTCTGGGACCCAGCAACAACTAACTTTTGTCCTCCATAGAGGACATTGGTATTTCATATGAATATAAAGATTGGGGACATTGGTGGAGGACTAATTTTCTTCTTCTTTTTTAAGAAAGTGAATTTCAGAAATTCAGCAAGACTGCATTGCATTGGTTCAAAATCACAGTAAAGACAGTTATAATGTTACAATTGATTTTCTTTTCAAATAGATGTTGTTTTTCTGTACAGTTTTATTACTAATACTGCTATGGTAATAGTGATATAGGGACCAATTCCCACTATTAACTAGTTTCTTATTAGCCGGACTATTATTAACATATTGACTTATATTGACTACCTTACTAACTATTAATAAGCAGCAAACTTTTTGTTTGTTATAAGCAATAATTGGACCTTGAAATAAAGTATGACCACTGGTATTGAAATGCACTGTTTGAGACAATAATAGTAATAGTAATAATACATGGTATTATTGTTATTACTATAATACATAGTAAAGTGGTTTTTTTATTGTAATATTTCGCATTTTTATTGCATTTTCAATCAAATAAATGCAGCCTTGGTAAATATTTTCAATTTTATTTTTTATTTTTTAAACTTAAATCTGTACTACTATTGTAATATTTTGAATAGTAGTGTGCATAAACTGATTTTTGAACCAGTTCTGTTTTGTGTGAAAATTAGCATTTTGCCTGTAGTGTCTCATCTTCATTTTAGTTTTGTCAGATGTATTTTATGCTCCATATACCACCATAAAGTGAAGAAAAGTATAAATTCCCAAAACTTTTCTCTGCCTCTTAGAAGTTACATAACACTTTCAACCTCTCTTCTTTTCCATGTGATCCCTTTAATGCTATGGGGGTGTCATAAGCGTTTGGAGGACTATATAAAAACAAATGAGCCTGAAATGGCATGGCCCTAGAGAGGATTAAACCACATTAAATGAAGTGCTTAAAACACGACTTCAAAGCCACTCATCCAGGCAGCCGTTGTAATCAGGCACTTCAGAATACAATGTGACTGATTGTGACATGAGGTGAATGGCCTCTTATTTCTGAGTTATTAAGCGAATGGTTGCTGTAATGAATGATACTAATCTGTGATCTTTACATTGTGACAGTGGGTCAAGTTCACTGTACAGAGTGCGGGTGAGACATGATTATAATATTCCGTTCAAAGGCAAACTATCACATAAATCATGTAACTATTGTTCAGTGCCTTGCCTCCAGACTGCATTTTAAAATCAATATTGACATATTTTTGACACAACACTTAATAAGTGCACATTATATAGTCATCACTCCCTCTCTCGAGCCCGGCCCGCGTCTGACAGAGCAGTAACCGAACCCGACCCGAGCCCGACAGGCATTAAGATATTTATGTCCGA
>JAUMHE010000061.1:10867111-10877875 GCA_032359235.1 Enteromius mattozi
AACTGTAGGAAGGCGTTCGGAAATGTCAACAGATGAGAGCATCAGCGCACACGGGGCAAAAAGCGCCGTTATAACACTGGCGCACACAAGAGGCCTTATCGCGCTGATGTGACCAAGCCCGACCCGAACCCAAGCATCCTTTCTAAATATCTGTCCGCACCCGGCCCGGCTCGGGTCGGGTATCTATCCTCTAATACATATGTTTTTAAGTTCAACATTGTTTTATACATTGATAATGTGTAACTTGAGCACCAAGCATGTTTGGCACTGAAAACTGGAATAATGACTGCTGCAAATCCAGCTTCTCCATCCCAGCAATAAATACAATTTTAAAGTATAACATAAACATAAAACAGTTATTTTAAATTGTAATAATATTTCACAGTATTTCTTTTTTTACTTTATTTTTTAATGAATGCAGACTTGGAAACACTAACAAAAAACTTAACATCCCCATACTTTTGAACAAGTTTAATATTGTATAGCATGCATATTGTTACAGTAGGTTGGCCGTGGTAATACAGCTGAGGTATATCTATTTCAGAAATGTATATTGAAATACCCAGGGTACACATTTACAGTGTTAAAATTTAAATGGGATTTAGAAGCGCCTTCTTGCTGTGAGTTTCCTGGAACCATCATCTTTTACTCTCCACCATGCCTGGGTAAGATTGCTTTCTTTCCATTGAAAATGCCAAGTTTTCATTGGGATTTAATGGGAGCAAATCAATTTCTTTGTTTGATTTTCATTCTGTAAACTTGCATTTTTCTGAATGATAGTAATTGAAACCTGTAGCAGAGCTAAAACCCAGTTTTTGTGCATTCCCCTCCCTGCTTCTCATCTCAAATAAATGACCCGGGCTGTTTCATCTCTGAGATCTGAGAATTTACAGCGATTATCTTCTCCAACTGCTCTATCAAATCACTCTCCCTCTTGCCATATGGAAATTAGCGTGCTTTGCCAGAAATAAGATTGCAAACCTGGTCATCAGGAAATTTACAAAGACATACAATCAGCTCCCATCACTGTCAGGGAGACATGCCTGGGCTCCATAGCTGACGTGACTCAGGTTAGCCCTCGGCATGAGCTCCAAAAGAATGCCTTTGGTGGAATAATGGAATTCAGGGAAATACAATAAAGCCGGGGAGCATGCCTGCCATCTCTCTCTTTCTCTCTGTGCCCCTTCTCTTCTGCCCACACAACACATTATCATTTATTTCTTCAGTGCTGTCCTCTTTCCTTTTTTTTGACTCTGCAGGCATTCCTCATTTCTTTCTGATTTTTTTTTTTTAATTTTCTATCACTACATATCATTCTAAACACATGATTTTTCTCTGTTAAACAAAAAGTTGTCATCTTCCAATGATAGTCAGTTCAGTCCTGTGTTGTTTTGGACCCCATTCGCTTTCATTGCATTGACAAAAAAGTCTTTAAATAGTCTTTTGTGTTTCACAAAAAGAAATAGTTGTGCAATATGAGTTTGAGTAAATTATGCCAATTTTTTCATTTGTAGGTGAATTAATCCTTGAAGCACTGAATTCCTGCATTAGGATGCACATGTGTGTGTTATTATTCAAGCTTTAGCTGAGTAGAAGGTGTGATAAGTGGTTTCTGGGGCAGAAAATGAGTAGTGTCATATTTAAGAAGAGAGTCAAGCACCAAGTACTTTATTGCTCCCTGTAAGTATGTTTGTGTGGATGATGAAATTCTTATGCATGGTTTGAACTACGTAACTCTTGTGAAGTACAGTATGATCTTTTCTGGCTTGGGTTTCTTAAAATTCTCTCCAGGTAAAGTGAGCATATGTTGTTCTTTTTGTCAGCTGTTTTGCTGGGATACCCATTCCCATAATTCAAATAATGACACTTACGGTTTATTGCTTACAAGTGGCATGATGCAATGAGTGCAAAAAAAAGAAGAAAAAATTAACTTTAGGTTGCAGTTTCTTTGTTGCATTGCATCTGTAAGTCAACTGTATTTTGCACTCTTAAAAATAAAGATTCCAAAATGGGGTGTTCACAGCGATGCCATAAAAGAACCAGTTTTGGTTCCCTTTCAGTGAACAGTTCTTAAAAGAACCATTTTTCTTAATGTGAAGAACATTTTAATAATCTAAAGAACCGTTTTTCACTGTAAGGAACCTTTTGTGGAACGTAAGGGTTCTATAGATGATAAAGGTTCTTTGTGGAACCATTGATGCCAATAAAGAACCTTTAGTTTTAAGAGTGTATCAGGGTTGCCAGGTTTTCACAACAAAATCCACCCATGATTGCTTATCAAAATTAGCCCAAAACTAGTCCAGTTGCTTTTCATGGGGGATTCAAGTTAAAAATTGCGTTCCCATGGTTTAGAACACGTTTTTTTTGGCAGGGTTCCTCTGATAAATGTTGCATTCTAGCGGCTAAATATCATGTTATTGGGTTCACTCCAACCTGCGGACATGAAAAACATCCCTCGGAAAGACCGTTAAAGTAGCCCAATTCTTGGCAACAATGTAGTGTATGGACAAAATCTGAAGAAATCGTCGAATTTCTGGCATCATTTACCCTCATATTATCAGTGTATGGCTGTATTTCCTTCATGGAGATTTGATAAATGTTTAGGCTACTCTTTTTCTTTCAATTACATGGTGACCAGGGGCTGTCAAGCTCCAGGAAGCTCAAAAAGCACCATAAAACGAATCCATTCAGTGAATGAACTGTTTCTAAAATACTGTGAAGCTTTATGATAGCTTTATAGACTAAGGGTCATTAAATAAAAACCAAAAGCTACTTATGCATTTTGGCTGTTTAGAATAACTATATGTTGTTTAGAATAACTATAAAGATAACTAAGGCAATAACTGCATCAACACGTTCAGTTTATTATTAGCTTATGTTGCAGTTATGTTGTTTCCCACTTTAAATGCTTGAACTTTTTAAGGTTGGATAGATTCTGATTGGCTGTCTATGTTTTTATCACTCATCATCTGTAAATATTTGTTCGTAAAAAATCATCCCACTATTTCATTATCGTTATTAAACTCCTGTAGTTATTGTCAGTTGATGTTGTTATGAGGAAATTAACAATTTAAGTCTTTTACTTAATCTGCTCTTTCAATGTATATCTTGTTTGTTTGCGGATATTCAGACATGGTGAAATAAAGATTTCGTCATCATTTACTCACCCTCATGTCACCCCAAACCTGTATGAGTTTCTTTGTTGAACATAAAAGAAGATATTTTGAAGAATGTTGGTAATGAAACAGTTGGTAGTATTTCTTTCCTTTCTATGGAAGTCAGTGGGGACCAACAATTTGATTTTTTTCAAACTTTTGTGTTCAACTTTTGTGTTCAACTACAGGTTTGGAATGACATGAGGGCGAGTAAATAATGGCAATTTAAATTTTGTGGTAAACTATTCCTTTAAATTCAGCCATGCTAAACGTCATTGCTTGTCATGTCTTCTAACCAATTAAAATGAGGCAAATTTTAATATATGCAAATTAATACTGCGCTAAAGGAGCTAAAAGGGGAAAGTACTTCATCTGTTCATCACATAAAGCTATCGTAGGGTTTCTGAGGGATTTTTGAATAATGTTGAAGAATCCTATGAATCACTTTTATCATATTTTCTTAGTGCCTTTATCATTGTTGTTTGGCCTTGTGCTCACCATTTAATTTCATTGTATACTAAATTGCTGCACGAACATCTTATTTTGGGTTTGACACACACAAAAAATCATACAGACTTAGAATGACATGAGGGTAAGCAAATGATGACAGAATTTTCATTTTAGGGTAAACTATCTCTTTAAATGTTTAGTGAAAGCAGCATATTTCATCAACAGATGTCAATGTAGGACAAATATCAGAGACTAAATGTGCATTATTGTGTTGATTTATGGAAGTGTGATGATTGGTGTTTTCCTGCTGCATTGTACACGTCTCTTCACTTTCCTTCTAGACTCCATGATGTCATTGGCATAGCAACCGCTCTCCGCACACATGAATTAGATGAATTAGTACGAAGAAGACAGAAGATATTTTTGTTTATCCTCAGCGAATGTGTGTTGCAGCTTCCTCCTCTCTTTGTGTGTGTGAGTGTGTGCATTTGTGGGGGTGGACGGGTGGTCTGAAGAAGTTCTGGATTTAAAGAATTGTTTTCTCAGAGGAAAGGCCATCAGTTGCACTAGAATAACCTACTCACAGCGCAGACAATACACCACTCAGCTATTTGTACAACAAAGAGGACACCATGAGAAGATTTATTCAGTGCCAAAAGATCACCGCACACGCGCAAACACCCTCGCTTCCACACGCGCGGATGAGACTGACTCTTTCTCCGAGCTATTTTTGAATGCTTCCCCAGAAATATGAAAGAGAAAGATGACATGTATTAAATAGAAATGGGTGGATGAGATGTGGTGAGAAAAAGGAGGGGAGGAGGAATATGGGAAGAGGCTCTCTGAAACAAAGGAGATGAGAGACAGGGAAGTATAAAGAGGAAGATATTCATATAGTATGTAGGGTGTGTGTGTGAGAGAGAGAGGAGAGAGAGAGAGAGAGGGAGGAAAGCGCTGTAGAGAATATTTAACCCCTGAGCTCTGCTTTCTGGCTGTGTGGAGACTCTGAGAGTGTTTTGTCAAGGGGTTCCCCTTCTCTGCATCGTTTATCTTTGGAGGGAGCTGTTGAACCGTAGAAAGGCCTGTAGAGATTTATACTCACACGCACACAGCTGTGGGAGCCAGGAGCTCTACATGCACTGTGAACAAAACATATATTAAAAAAAGTGCTATTTGACAGTAGCTGGTTTTTCATACTTGTACGATACTTATAAGATACATCCATCTCTCTTGAAATATCAGGGTCAAGATCGGTCAATAATGCAGGGACCAACAATAGGGATGAATAACACAAGTGTTTTGGGCCAGTTCGTGGACTGTCTTTTGCCTTATCAGTCCAGTAAAGTGTTATTACTAAATGTTACATATGTTGACCTTGTCTTATGTATAGTATTTATTGAATTAGTATGTATTTATTAAAAATAATTTCATTATTTAAATTGTTTTAACTTTATTTTTTACAAAAACATAATATATATATATATATATATATATATATATGTTTTATATTTCATTTATTTATTTAGTATAGCTATAAGTGTCACGTTGTCCCGTTTCCATGTGCTGTTTTGTTTTCATTTTGTTCCACATGTGCTGTGCCTTGTTTGTATTGTGTCGTTGATTATTGTGTTCATTTATACCTCGCCTTGTGTAGTGTTCAGGGTCAGTCGATGTTTGTATGTAAGTTAGTCTCTGCTCTTTTGCCAGCCAGTCCTTGTATCATGTTGTCTCGTCATTAAATGTCTCACGCTCACCTGATCTCGTGCCTGCCTGTCTTTCTGTCCGCTGGGAAGCGAGCTGCTTCATGACAGATCTGACTGACCATACTGAAAGAGATGGCGTTCGCTGCCGACCTCGCCACGCTCATTCTCCGAGACCCACCATTTGACATCTATACATCTGAATTTTATCAACTTGCGGAATGGTCGGGTCTCGGAGATGCGGCCATCATCGGGGCATTTCTATGCGGGCCAGCTGTCTTTGCCCTGTTGAGCTCCCGGACCTATCGGGACTAAGATGGAGATCGGCGGTTTTCCTCTGCTGCATGATGGTCCAGGCTCAAGCGGGATGGCTGCAGCTAACTGCGAAAACACCATCTGAGAGCCCTGTGGACAACAAGCAGCGGACTGCGCACATCTCTGCGGACTCCGGTCCGCCTTCACAGCCAGAAGCGCCTTCACAGACTTTTGCGGATCCCGATCTGCCGAGTGCCAATCCGGGTCCAGAAGTTCGGCTGTGAGCGCCGAGCCCGTCTGCCGTGGATTCTAATCCGCTGATCCCCACTCAGGAACTAGAGTGCGGGCATGAACGGCCGACCCAGTCACCCGCGGATTCCGGTCCACAATTTCCCACTCTGGATGTAGAGTGGGAATCTGACATGCCAGAGTTAATCCCTGCGGATTCCAGTCCGCAGTTGTCGGGTCTCAGCCCTGAATCACGATCAGGAGAACCGTTGTCAGGTCCGGTGTCCGAATCACGGTCAGGAGAACTGTTGTCAGGTCCGGTGTCCGAATCACGGTCAAGAGAACCGGGGGGAGGTGGGATGGGTATCGAACTGCCGTGGCCACCCGAAGGACCAGAACAGCTGTGGCCACCCGAAGGGCCAGAACCGCCGTGGCCACCCAAGTGTCCCGATCCGCCGTGGCCGTCCAAGGATCCCGATCTTGCCCAACGGTCCCGATCCGCCGTTGCTGTCCAGGAACTGTATTATGCTCAGGAGGCCTCCTTGAGACTCTGCCCGTGTCGGCCTCTCGGGCACCTGCCCACCCGCCCACCCGCCCTTTTGTTGTTTCTTCGTCGGCGTGAGGACACGCTTTCCGGAGGGGGGCGTTATGTCACGTTGTCCTGTTTCCATGTGCTGTCTTGTTTTGTTTTCATTTTGTTACACACGTGCTGTGCCTTGTTTGTAACCCCGCCCATCTCGTTTGTGTTTCACTCCCTTCCAGCTGTGTCTCCAGGTGTTTTGTATTGTGTCGTTGATTATTGTGTTCGTTTATACCTCGCCTTGTGTAGTGTTCAGGGTCAGTCGGTGTTAGTATGTAAGTTAGTCTCTACACTTTCGCCAGCCAGTCCTTATATCATGTTGTCTCGTCATTAAATGTCTCACGCTCACCTGATCTCGTGCCTGCCTGCCTTTCTGTCCGCTGGGAAGCGAGCTGCTTCATGACAATAAGCTGGTAAATGTAAAATCTAATTATTTTTAAACAATAATACAATAATTAAAACATTTAAATAAATACGTTTTATTATTAACATTAGTATTATTTTTTATTTTGTCACACTTCATTTTAAGGTCTAGTTCTTGCCATTACCAAACCATTAACTATGACTTTTGCCTCAATAAACTCCTAATTTAATGCTTATTACGATTTATCTTAATCTCTCTCTTATTAATTGCAAGTAAGTTAGTTGTTAAGTTTAGGCATTGGTTAGGATTAGAGATATATTATTATTAGATAATATTTGTGTAATAAACAGCAAATATGTTAATAATAGGCATGCTAATAAGGATCTAGTTAATATTTAGAATCAGTCTCTATACTAAAGTACTACCTTTTTTCATATGCTGCCAAAAATAGTGACTGGTTGAGCAGAATCCATCATTATTTTGAGCAGTGTTAATCTACAGGGCAGAACCTTTTTTCAAAGTGAGATTTCAGTGTGAAGATTTTTGTGTTATTTATAGCGAAATTATTATTATTTAGTTTTTATGTGTTCACCATATGTTCACATTAAGGCAGATAATTAGAGAACATTAGGGCTTGGTCTTACGAAATCTATTTCTGTCTGAACAGACAGTCTCTTCCCCAAACCATTAATGCGAAACGAAAGCTCGCAGATTCTCCCCTCGTCCTCATCCTGACAGCATTGTTTATGGATGTGTTGTGTGTTACCATTAACTTTGAATTGGCAAGTACTGTCCACCATGTACAACACAATTAAATCAGGGATGAGGTAATACATTAGCACTTGGCTCTGAATAATGTCCAATGCGACAGTAAATGTTCTCCTCACTGCGGCTTAATTAACATTCCCTGCATTGTCAGAGTGCAAGTGCTTTGGCTGGAGGGAATCCCTCACTTAAGAGCTTTGACTAATGTCCTTGCTGGCTGAGAATGCCCAGGTGTCTTTCACTGGCGGTCGACCTTGAGGAATCGATGGTCTCTGAGTTCATATGGCCGGTCTGTGATCTTTACTCCAGGACTGTCTTTTGCGTCTGCCTAAGAAAAATGCATGTTTAATAAAGCAATTTATTCATAAGGTCCAGAAATGCACCATCTATTGTTGAGATTAAATTAAAGGAGGTCTGAATGGGTCACCAGTCTAGCAGATTTCCCTTCCATGTATGCGGTTCTAATCAACAAATCATTATTCAACAATAAGCTGAATATTCAGTAAAGTGACACTGTGTTCCTCATAATTGCCTTATGTAATATATGTTTTAGTCTTTGCAGAGGAGTTTTACAGAGAATAACATTTTCACAGTCATACTGAGTTTATATGGTTATTAGCAACTTAATTTACTGACAGACTAAGGGGCCGTTCACACACAACATACTTTTTTCATTCCATTATGCTATTTTTTAATTGTTTTTCTATGTAAACATGCTCTAGAGGGACGTCTTTGACTGTTGTATTCATGTCTCATGTGGCAGAAGTGCAACTTTTAAAAATGTGTCTTTTTAAAGCAAAAATGCTTTATGTTTACATCTGTATTTTCTATGCATAGTCATTAAAACTCCAGCTCTTTTTCCTGTTTATGTACATCTAGTAAGGTTATTTTAATGCATAGCACATTTCTGATCATGTAAGCAGAGAATTTATGGGTAAAGAGTTGGGTGAGTTGGCTGTTTGTGCCCACTCAGACTTACTGAGATATCTATGTAAATATGAGTCAAGGCTTATAGCCCCTCAGTACATGGACACACACACACACACACATTATACTGTGACATCAAAGTGGAAATTTAATATTCATCTGCATATGCCTTTGGAGGGTTTATTTCTTTATTTATAAGTTGTCTTTAAATTAGTGCAAGTTAAGTTGTATCTCCTGATCAAGAGAGGAATATTTTTGCAAACTCTGATTTGGCCAGTGCAGCATTTTAAGATTTTGCTAACCCTTTGAATATTTCTCTCTCCCCTCAGGATTTTGATGATTTCATCTTTGCTTTTTTTGCTGTGGAGATGGTAATCAAGATGGTTGCACTGGGAATCTTTGGGAAAAAATGTTACCTTGGAGACACCTGGAATCGGCTAGACTTCTTCATTGTGTTGGCTGGGTGAGTCCTGGAACTTTTTTTTTAATACGAATAAATGTGAATTTATGTACTACCTCATACTGACCTTGAATATTCTGCCAAATCTTCCAAAAAGCTGAATACACTGCACTACCATTCAAATGTTTAACGAAAACATATCATTTTAAGAAATTCTTACTTTACTGTTAAATACTGAAATTTCTATCCATCAAAGAATCCTGAAATCCCAAATTAATAAAATCTGATTATTATTATTATTATTAAAATTACGATTTCACCAAAAATATTTAGGAGCACAATCCTTTTCAACATTGGATATAATCAGAAATGTTAAGAGTGTGTCTAAATCAGCTTATTAGAGTTTCCCAATTACTGTATGTGACACTGAACTGTATTTAAAATAGTAATATTTCACAATATAATTACAAGTTTTTACAGTAGTTTTGATCAAATGAATGCAGCATGATGGTCATAATAAACTTTAAAATATTTCATAGGCTCTAAACTTTTGAACAGTAGGGTACTTTTTTTGTTTTTTAAAAATGTGTTCATAATTTATTATCATGAGGCTGATATAATCAGATGTTTTGACTCAATAAGCAGTTCATCTGAAAATGTATAATAGTTATGTTTAATCCTCCTCCTGTTGTTTCAAACCAGTTTTTTTACTTATCATGAAACACGTGCAAAATACTTTTAAAGAAACTTCATGAAGCTTTTTTTCTTTCAGTGACAGTTTATATTGACCATTTATATTATGTAAAATAAATCCCTTTCTCTTGTGGCTTTAGAATAATAGAATATATTTTTAGGAATATTTTGCCTTATGAGCCTTTTTTGGAGCTTGAAAGTTCACTACTGAAATTAAAGAGATACATGAAAATTCTTAAATAAAATTATTCTTTTATTATTTCCCAGTGGAAATAACAGCATGCCAGTTTGGAACATGTTAACCCTATTAAAAGAGTAGTATACAAACATATAAAATATAATCTATAATACATATAAACATAGGCATAGATAAGTAATATATAAACTGTATTTGAAGTACTACTCGTTCACAATGCACATTTCCTATTATTAAGCCGAAACTGTGTTTTAATGTCACTGTTGAAGAGGATTGTATTATTTTTTAATAAAATTGGTATTTAAATACAATATATTTAAAGTGTACCTCAATTATACTTGAAATAGTTCCCATTTAGCACAATCTTTAGTTAAACTTAAGCACTACTTCTGCACAATTAAAGTCTATTTAGTACAAAATTAGTTTAAGTAAACCTAAAAGTACAATTTCTACTTATTTTTTGAGTACATAACATGTAAATGTATTCATAATATACTTACTGTAGCATAAAATAAATGCATTTCAGATACATTTAAGTATATTTATTTTTCACTAGGGAACATGTGGATAAGTAAAAAATAACAGAATTGAGATATGGCTAGTTCTATCTGTTATCAGCCAGTGCGTCTTCATGGTTAGCTGCAAATATGTATTTCTTCAATGTATCTGTGTGAGTGTCAAAATAATCTTTATCTTTATCTTTGTTTATGTGTGTGTCTCAAGTCTCCTAAATAGGGCACGCTGAACCCAATGAGCATGGGTTTGTGAACAACATAAAACAAAGAGACTGGTATTAAATACAGACAGTTAGTTGTGTAAATGTGTGCCTTGGGAAATACAGTAAAGAAAATGTGTATCACTAATAGAGATGTACAACTTTTTTGAGAAAGCCATGAAAGGTCAGGAAAGACAAGCTGCTCAGCGAATAAAAGATTTGTGGTTTGTTATGTGATGTGTGCTTTTCAAGAAACACAACACTGTAAAAAATTTAACGTAAAATCAACAGTAACTTACTGGCAACAAATATCCAGCAAGCTTCAGTATTTTATTC
>JAUMHE010000061.1:10881116-10905146 GCA_032359235.1 Enteromius mattozi
CCAATGCTCGGGGATGTAGGACCAATGCTCGGGGATATGAGACCAATGCTCAGGGAAATGAGACCAATGCTCGGGGAAATGAGACCAATGCTGGGGAAAAAGAGACCATTGCTCGGGGAAAAGAGACCAATGCTCGGGAAAATGAGACCAATGCTCGGGGATGTAGGACCAATGCTCGGGGATATGAGACCAATGCTCAGGGAAATGAGACCAATGCTCGGGGACGTAGGACCAATGCTCGGGGATATGAGACCAATGCTCAGGGAAATGAGACCAATGCTCCGGGAAATGAGACCAATGCTCGGGGAAAAAAGACCAATGCTCGGGGGTGAGACCAACATTGAAATTTGGACGTAATAATCATGCTGCTCCGTGAAGGATTGAGCTAATGCTCAAAACCCCTGTAAAGGAAGAAACATTCAAATTTGGACGTAATAATCATGCTGCTCCGTGAAGGATTGAGCTAATGCTCAATACCCCTGCAAAGGAAGAGACATGGAATATAAAACGCTATGTGACTATACTGCACAATGGGGGATGAGCCATGCTCGGGGAAATGAGACCAATGCTCGGGTCAGGGAAGTGGGTTTGAATGGGAGTAACTGGCTTCGGCTGAGTCTCTGCGTCTGGAGCCAATGTCCTGAATTTCTGGAAAGCAACACGAGAGAGAGAATCAGCAATATGGTTATAGACTCCAGGGGTATGTTTAGCAGTTATAATAAATTGGTCACAGGCTGAAATCCAAATGAGGTGTCTTAAGAGGGACGTGAACACTGGGGAGTGGGAGCTATGTTTGTTAATGCATTGTTTCTACGAGATGTTGAAATTGAGCAAAGAATGGATGCAGTTCCATTCCGTTCAGGAAAGAGGGGCTTGAAGCAAAGCTCATTAGCTTCCACTCAAACAACTTTCTCGAAAGATACCCCTATTATTTTCTAAAAAAATCTAACGATAAGATTCAGCAAATGCAATGAATGCGACAGCATTGATAACTTCGAGCAATAGCAAAGTTAAATTTTTTGTTTGTTTTTTTAAGATAACAGAGAAAAAAGTACTTTTATTTTGAAATCGCAATGTACCCGAATCGCATGAGGAGATAAGTTTGTGTATTTTCCTTTGTTGAATGGCTTTAAATTACTTACGTGACGGGTCTAAGCGATTCTCAGATAAACGTTGATACACCCGAACTCGTGGCATATGCGGAGGAAGAGTTGAGGACTCAGCTGCTGAGAGGATACGTGTTTCACGCTTGTGAATGCTAACAGTGTGATGAAAGCTGCGCTGGACAATGATACTAGCGCTGTCGATTGTTTATCGATCTGGAGATCAGTGGGAGGATGGAATGCTGGCTTTGCAAGGGCTTGACTAAGGTGAGTGGCTGGCGGATGGGTTTACGGCCTGATATAAGCCGCGGGCTCAGCTGGAGCCCCGGCCGAGGCGGCAGCTTGCTTGGCGGTAGGGGGAATGGTGTCCTAGGGCTCGTAATTCCAGACGAGTATCCGGATTCGGACGTGGCGATAATCCAGATGCAAACAAAAAAGATACGAGGGAGAGGAAGTTGGAGGTATTTAAAGGGCTTTAGCTCTGATAGGGTAATTAGGTAATATGAAGATTGGCGGCAGCTGGTTAATCATTCGTACGAGGTCCTCCCGAAATTTGTTATAAAACATCATTAAAAGAATCAAAGACTTAAACTACTTATTTAAAACAGGAGTTTCACAATTTGAGTTGAATTACTGAAATAAATTAACTTTTCCACGACATTCTAATTTATTGAGATGCACCTGTGTGTGTGTGTGTGTGTATATATATATATATATATATATATATATATATATATGTGTGTGTGTGTGTTTATATTACTGATTTTTTACAGTTTATTGTTTTGATTCATACATATATATATATATATATATATATCCTTATAGTTCTGGAACAAAAGCTATTAGATAATAGTATTCTTAAAATAAATAATTAGTAAAATATTATTACTATTTAGGCTATAGTTTACAAATTGTATTTATACTAAGAAATATGCATTAATGGATCAACACTCTTACATTTCTGGAACATTGCCATCAGAATAAAATTAACAGACAAACACATAAAATGTATAAATACAACTGTAAAGAATGTACAATTTTCCATTTAATATTGTAAATCTCTTCCCCTGGGTTCAACTGAGCAAAATGTAAATGAATATTCTAAAGCTCGATTTCTGGAAATCCATTTCTGGAAATGTCATAGAAAGCAGACCGCAGAGAGCGGTTTTGTTTGAGGAGAATAAAAGAAGATAAAAACAGAAGAAGAGGCCAAAAGTGAGGGATGAACACTTTATCTCTCCTGTCAAATTCAGTATGTGATCCATCATTGGGGAAAAGAGAAATTTTTTGGCAGATGGACACTTTTCATTTTGATCCTGAAAGACGTAACGTATGCCCCTTTCACTGAGACAAATGTCCATAACTTTTTTTTTATTCTTTTGGGATGTTTGATGGGAAGGTGAGAATTTAAATGAGCTAATTCAAGCATGCAGGAACAGAAGACGAGTAAATGAATAACAGGTGCTTGTGTGAACTTTGACCTATATTCTAAAATCACCACATGGAAGAGAAACTTCACCGAATCAAGAGCAGCACTTGCTTAACAATTAATAGGCTTTACCTAAGAGTAGGATTATTATTTAGTTTACTAAAACCTTTAAACCAAATCAAATCATTTGGGCCCAGTTTCATAGACAGGGTTTAGCCTAAGTCAGGACTGGGCCATAGTTCAATTAGGACATTAAAGTAATTTTTATTAACATGCCTTGGAAAAAAAAAAACATTACTGGTGTGCATCTTAAGACAAACCAAAGACACTGACATGTTTTAAGATCAGTGCAAGTTTCTTTCAGTTTAAACAGCTCAGACTTAGGCTACACTTTAGTGTAGGACTAGGCCTTGTCTGTGAAACCTGGGGTCGATGTTCTTCATGTTTTTTTTAAGAAATTAAAACTTTAATTGAACAAGGATACATTAAATTAATCAAAAGGGACAGTGAAGACATTACTAATGTTACACTTTATTTCGATAGTCCATTTAGACATTCTACTAACTATAAGTAACTTTGTAACTACATGTCAACTAATTATTATTAATTCACAACTACATGTCTACTAACTCTCAGATTAGACTGTTAGGGTAGGTTTAGGGTTAGTAGAATAAGTTGACATATACCTGCAAAGTTTCTGATAGTCAGTATGTAGTATGTTGTGAATACACCAAAATAGAGTGTTAGAAGATATTAAGCAGACAGTCTACTAATGCTCTAATGACTGCTAGTTGACATGTAGTTGCAAAGTTACTTACTGTCAGTAGATTGTCTAAAGTGGACCATCAAAATAAAGTGTTACCAAAATATTTCTGTCTCAATGAAATGTTTTTGAACTTTTATATATATTGAGTAATCAATAAACTGTATCACGCTTTATCAGAGCTGAAACTGTTAAAACTCATCATTGATAATATTCAGAAATGTTTCTTAACACCGAAGACTGCTGAAAATCCAACTGTGAAAAGAAGTTGCATATTAAAATATATTCAAATAGAAATGTTAGTGATATTTCACAATATTACTGCTTTATGTATTTTTAAAGAATATATGAAGCTTTGTTAAGCAGAAATAAAATTCTTTTAAAACTGTTGTGTACTTTTGAGCAGTAAACTGAAGTCTTGTTCTGTTGCCCCTGAAAATTGTGCTGCGTTATCAGTTTGAAACGGGACAGATTTACACCCAGACGAATGCCGTCGAACGGTAAACATCACCCTTATCTTCATGTCTAAATCTTCAAGTTTGTGTATAAACTGAACTTGTGACCTCAAAACAGAACAATAAATAAGTGTAGATGCATACAAGCAAATAAATGTCCATGTTGCTAAAACTATCCATTGTATATGAACTATTTGTGCACTATGTGTCACAGTAGGACAAACTAACTAGCACTGCAGCCCAGCATATTACAAGTTTTAAACATAAATTATGCACTAAATATCTTTTTTTTTAATAATTACAACTAAATAGCATTCAAGATCAGTATTTATGCATACAAATTTATGCACCGTTTTATATATGACACTTTATGCTTGGACCAGCTAAAGGCTTTGATTAATACAAATCATTGATTAAAACAGATTAGATTTTGTTTAGATGTATGTACTACATAGTAGTGAAAAACATGGTCCCACTTTATATTAGGTGGCCTTAACTACTATGTACTAACATTTAAATTAATCATTTTGTACAATGTACTTATTGTGCACAAACATGTTTTTACATTGTCCTTGTATTTAAAAAGAAAAATGTAGTTACATTGTAATAAATGTAATTAATATCTGTTTTTACATTTATATTTACACTGTTGACCCATCCCTTAAACCTACCCATACCACAAACCTGTGCCTAACCTTACCTGTATCCCACACCAATATAGCAGTAAAATGCAATACAAAACAATATAACCATAATAAGTACATTGTGTACTTATTTTTTTATGTTAGTACATTAAGGCCACCTAATATAAAGTGTGACCATGAATGTGTTTTTTTTTTTTTTAATTAAGTGAAAAGGTTTTTTTTTGTGTGTGTTTGTTTTTGAAGGAATGGTATCAGAACAAAGTGACATAAAGAACAGAAATACATAATTTGATTCTGCACAATATTTATGCAAGGTGAAGTCATCGACATGATTTCCACGCAAACACATAAGCAGGTGCTCACAGCCAGATTAGACACAGAACAAATGCACAGCTTCCTATAGTGTGATTCACACACACACACACACAGAGCAGCAGGTGTAACTGCTGGCAAGGGAATCGCATTCCAATGCACAAGTGGGCAATGTGATTGCACATTTTACTGATGAATACAGTAAAACTATCCGTGAGTAATGTAATCAAATGACAATATCTGTCACACTGATTATGTAGTGGTGAAAATTAGCATGTCATCAAATTATCCATAAAATTATAGGGAGAACAGCGTGTGAGGAAACCAAGCAGTCTCTCAGCCAGAAATGGCAGTTAGTGAAACCTGTGAAGTGAAGAAAAACATGCAAATGTAGAGCAACTAGTGTAAGCATGAGCTGTACTTCACATCAGCATATGCAGATGTTTAACCAAGCTGGAAATTGAGATCTTGCAGAAGCTCATTTTGTGCTTATTTGCTTCCTAGAAGAGTTTTTTTTTTTGTTTGTTTGTTTTTTGATAGCAGTGCAGTATTCACGTTTACAGTGAGGAGGACAATGAAAACTTAGTTTAACTACAGCAATACCAACAAAGCTAATAAAATAGGGGTTTGGGAATGTAGAATTGAAAAAAATTAAGAATTGTGAGATACATGAGCGATGTAAAAGTGAATTGTTGAAATATAAATTGCTATTAAAAAATGTTAGGGAAAAAGAGAAAATTGTGAGATATGAATGTAGAATTGTGAGAAAAGGTCATTTAGAATTGTAAAATATAAATTAAGAATTGTGAGAAAAAAGACAAGATTTTGAGGTATAAATTTAAAACTGAAAAAAGAAATTCATTGCGAGATGCAAGTGTAAAATTGTGAGAGGAAAAAATACAATAAAATGTGAAATTAGAAATGTGAAAGACAATTCTGAGATAAAATTGGAGAGTTGAGAGAAAAAAAAACCCAAGAATCTTGGATCTAGATTTAGAGCTGTGGAAAAAAAGAATTGTGAGTTGGAAAAACTTACAGAAATCTGAGATCAATTTAGAACTGTGAGAAAAGAAATTCATTGTGAGATGCAAGTGTAAAATTCTGAGGGGAAAAAAAGACAAAAAATGTGAAATTAGAATTGTGGAAAAAAATTCTGAGCTAAAAATTTAGAATTGTGAGAAAAATAATTGTAATATATAAATTCAGATCTTGAGGATAAAGAAATATGAGAAATAACTTTAGAATTGTGAGAAATAGAATTCTGAGATATAAATTTGGAACTTGGGGATAAAAAAACATGAGTGAGGAAAAGATAGAATTCTAATATAAAAATTGAGAATTATGAGAAAAAGACAGAAATCTGATTTTATAAATATAGAACTGTGGAAGAAAATAACTGTGAGATTATTTTTTTTTAAATATATGTTTTTAGTCAAATATAAAGATAATGCCAAAAACGGAGTTTGGTTCTTTACCCGAATGCCGTATTTCCCAACAGAAGTATTTTAGAACATTCTAGAATGAAGATTTTCACTCTCACATCTCTTTTTTTCTCTGTGTGATGATGCAGTTAATTGACCTGTGATGTAGAGCACTCCAGCGATTACATTCTGATTTTATTGCCTTTTCCTATTCAAATTATCAGCATCTCACTCAAGTGATTCCTGCTGGGTGAATCTCTACAAGAGGTTCATTTTTTCTTGCATGCTGTGATCTTAAAATTAAACACATGTTCATTAACTTGATGACTGGTTTGCTACTGTGAAAGTCTCAGGAAAAAGAAGAACTCAAACTTTTCTTATGAAAGAAGTTTGTGTGTGTGTGTGTAAACATAATTCATAAATTTTTAATTATTAATTAAATATATTGTCTAAAATATCTGTGTTCAAAATAATTCTATTTTTTTGTATTATTATTTCTAAAAAATATATAAATAGCAAGTCTGCAATCAATTACATTTAAAAAAAAAAACAGTTGAAATTAAAAAAAAAAAGAAAATTGTTTTCATTTTCAGACATCACTAATGATGAATATTGCTAGTTTTGGTTAGTCAGTGCAAAATCTAAGATGCTGTTTCGTGATCACTTCCCCTCCAGTTGTGCAGAGTGCTCTTCACACATCGGCGAACAGAGCAATTATTTATTTCAGATTTTTATTTGATTATTGTAATCAGCTCAAGTTGTTCAAGTAGGTAGACTGCTCTGAGAAGCCCTTCAGCGTACTCCATTGACACTCGACTAATCAGGCCTTCGCTCTCTTGAGCTCTCACCTCCGAGACGCTCGCGACTCTCTGCAAACGCTAGTGTTAAACACCATGTGCTTTGTGCATTAGGTGCTAATTTAAGCTCTATTTGAAATGCATAGAAATTATTGTAGTTGGTAGGCGCTGGAAGTCTGCACTTCCAAATCAGAGGAAGTCAGAGGAAGTCCAAAAGCAAATATCACCAGTAAATGTATGTGACTTCCTCCATGTTGATGATTCTGTTAGAAAACTTAGTGAGCTGCCTACATACAGTAAGTAGCATTTTAAAGGAATATTTTCAAAATGAAAATTGTACTCTCAGGCCATCAGATTTGGAGAAATGTAGCAGTACATCACTTGGTCAGCAATGGATGCTCTTCAGTGAATGGGTGCCGTCAGAATGAGAGTCTAAACAGCTGATCACAATAATCCACAGCACTCCAGTACATCAGTTAATGTCTTCAGAAGCAAAAAACTAGCCTACATGTTTATAATAAACAAATCCATCAATGCATTTTAACTTCAAATGTTTCTTTCTGGCCAAAATTTGAGTCTATAATCCATAATAACACTTCCTCCAGTAAAAAAAGTCCATCTCCTGTCCTCTGACATCAAAATCCACCCACATATTTTTGTTTAGAGCTTTTTTGGATTGTTCTTCCATGTCATGTAAATGTTGCATATGTCTCTTCTGCTTCAGATGAAACATCTTTTTTTTTTTTTCTTTTTTTTACTTAAGTAATATTATGGTTAGAGGACTAACGTTTTAACTGGACGCAAAGGTTTTAAGTTAAAACATCTTGATGGATTTGTTTCTTACATACATTCAGCTTTACTTTACAAGACATTAATTGATGGACTGGAGTGGTGGGGACTACTCAACCTGGTCTCATAAAAATATGTACCTCTGTGCACTTTTTGTCAACACTTTTTATGTACCTTACAGCACTTTTTGCCACAGTTTCAAAGATTAACGTCCACTGAGTGGCGCTAAAACACTGGTTCAATACATGAAGCCTGGCATATTTTTAATATGTTGAAAAAGGTATGTATTCAGAGTGGTTCAGAATTAAAATATCCATGGACTGTTACATGTTGGATATATGCCCTACACCAAATCTGGGAAAACCCGTTGGATGTTGCGCTGTAACGTTTTCAGGAAATTTTTAAATAAATTAGGTCGAATGTAATTTTTTTTTGTCAAAATTAGGTATTCATTAAATTATTATTCTATATGAAAACCCATAAATATGAAGCTGGATATATGTGATGCTAATGTTTAAAAGCATCAGTTTTCAAATCTCCCAGCATATTAATAACCTTTGAGATTAGTTGTGTTTGTGACAAAATCTGGCAACCATAAAGAAAAAAAAAGAAAAAAACACCCAAGCAAATTTAAACTTTTTTTAACTATAGGCTAAATGCCTTAATCTATGGGTTACCTTATGAAACGATGTATTATAAAATTCCTAAGCTGAAATAACCTCAATAAACCAAAAAATGTTCTCTGTCGGGCATGTCTGTTGGAATATTACTGTCATCAATTTAACAGGAGTATAAGAATTACTGTAATTATTTTTTACAGCAACTTTCCTGTAAATAGTTATACGGTGACAAAGCTGGAAATACAGCAAAAATGATGTAAAAGCTATAAAATTGACAGCAACTTACTGTAAACTGTTTCTACAGTAAACTTTCACTGAAAATACAGCAATAATACTGTGAAAACAACAGAAATCATTTACAGTGAAGGACTCCCATTCCCATTCCATGAAGCTTGTCAGTCACTATTCAGTGGAAGCTTGGACTTTATTGCCAGATTTACTACCTCTGACCTAACCTCATGTGTCATGTTGGTAATCTCATAGGATTATTTGTTGAGATGGAGATCATCCCAGCATATGGGCTGTATAGAAGCACTTTCAGGAGACAACATCCAAAGTGTGTACACAAGATAACCATACAAGAGTGACAGACTGCTGGCTTGTTCCACTGTTGGCACAAACTAGTTTCCCCTAGGGTTTTGATACTTCTCCAGATGAAACGCTTACCACCAAGTCCTTCAGTACTTCATGACAGTCTATATCATTTTACACATTCTCAGCAGTTTGATCAGTTGTGGTTCTTTATGAAGAATCTGGAGCATGGTGTCAGGTACCATGGTTTTTGATATATACCGTAATTCTAAAATTGTATTCACATGATACTCCAAAGTACTTCCAAGAATACCATGGTGCTGCTTTAGTACATGTCCAGAAATCAATAGCAGTACTATAGTGACATGTCCAAAAAGCTGTGTTACTTGTCCAGTGTCCAACGTAGTACCCTGTCCAAAAGTCATGGCAGAACCACAGATTTTGTTTGTTAGTACTAAGATTCATTTATTTTTTGGGCTTTGGTAAAAATTGGCAGGCCAAGTAACATAAAAAAGTGTAATTCATTATAAACCAGAGAACTTGGAGGCATGGTTTATATGAACCATTTGTTTCAGTTTAAAGGTTAACATTTAGTGTCTTTTTTTCCTTTTGGAGAACATTCTGACGCAGTAAATCACAAGTCTAAAAATCACTTTAGCCTGCTTACTATGTGAATAAATTGGTGTTGGTGGTTCAACGAGATGGTTTGGTTTCCAAAACCCCCTTCGCTCAGACATTGTTTTGCTGAATCTTCTGTTCTGTTGTATCTGAGGTGAGCCAGAGAGCTTATAGAAGTCAAAAGATCTTGGCTGCTGTGCTGTGGATCGTATGTCTTTGTGTGTCTCATCTGCAGAGACATTGAGGCGAGCTTTCTCTCTTCTCAATCTTTCAAAGCAAGCCCTTAGAGAACGTGGACCCTCAATACACCCCACCAAGACAAGGTATCAGTTTCAGACACCCGCAGCGGTTTGGCAACTTCTGCTGAATCGCTTTTAAATTAGTCTGCCCTTTTCCTATCCACAGAGTCTTCACACACACACACACAGAGTTAAATACACAAAACTTTCCAAATCCACAGGGTTTGTGACAGTGTCTTCAGAGATTGTTTCAAAGGCTTTTTAAATGCTCTATGAGACAGAGAAGCTTTTACGATTTTTAACGAGAGACTGGGTATAAAAGCATTTCTAGAATTTCTACTAGCATACTTTGCCATAACCTTGATGGAAGTGAGTTTTACGAGTTTTTCCATAATGCTCTACCAAATGTTGCATACTTTGACAAGGAACCAATATGTTATTATTTCAGTTGTTATTCTCTCATGCATTTTTATGCCAACTTTGGCCTAGACAGGAAACAGATACAAGACAAATTTTGCCTTTTATTTTTGCTTAAATATTTCTTTTACTGGAATACCTGGTGTTTTTACACTATTATATTTCATCAGTCCCTCTAATGATATGCTGAATGTTATGTACCTCATCTGGGATATGATGTATGATTAGTCTGGAAGCTTCAGCATTAAAGCAAGGCCCAGATGTCTTAATCTTCTCTTTTTTTTCTTCCTCTTCCTCATTCCACTAATTCTAAAACCTCCTCTTCTAATCCACTTCCACATACTCTTCTTCATTTTTGTCTTTCTTCCACATCCATATTTACCTCTTATTGTCTCCTCTTCCACTTTTATATTCATCCAATACTTCCACTTCTACAGTACATCCCTTTCTCCTCACCTTTTTTCTCCTTCCCCTTTTCCTTCACCTTCCCCAGTATAGTTGGCTTTTTTGCCTGGAAGTTGTCTGATAAAAGAGAGTGAAGGCTTTTCCTGAGAAAAATTCAGGTTTTTAACTTAGAAAGGTCCCTCGACTCACTTTCTCTTTTCTGGTACACACTCACTGCTCATTTTAAACCCAGCAAGCTGACCCTGAGAGCCAGGATTGACTGACATGATACTCCATAATTCAAAAAAGCTTTACAGTTATTTGAAGATTTCTTCACTTTTATAGTAAGAAAAGTTTTATCTATTTTGTGATGGCCTTTTCACATGAATGTCTTGGTGAGAAAATGCTGATAATTTACTTTCCTTCTGGGTGGTTTGACCTGACATGTATTCTGTTTCATGTAGACAGCTGTCAGTTTCTGGTCAAGTCAATAGTTCTAAGGCTAGCACAACCTGTCAACGTAATTGCCATCGTTCATGTCATAAAAACTGACAATTACTGTCTTTTGTGTGACTGTCACCAGAACATGCAGAAGATGCTTTCACAAGCCCACTGCTCAAAACCATCAACAAAAGCTGATGAAGTTTACTTTTTTATTTTCTATTCTAGCTAACAACCGAGAGTTTGGAGACAGGTCTGCTCTAGATTGAATCACAGTAAAAGCTCCTGATCAGGTCATGACCCACATCACCAGTGCTAATAGAGTCTCTTCAGGCCTGAATGAGGATTCCGTGCTGAGGTTTAAAAATTTTCAGGAATGCCGTTTGGCCAAGAGGATGTTGATGACACTGGACAACATCCAGCGCTTTCATCTTAGGAGTTCTTCATCTCAAATTTGTATATGGAGATGCCTGGAACTGATAACGCAGTCATTCACAGATACGAGCAGATGGCCGAGAGATTCCGCACATCCATTAAGCTAATATTCATTTACTAACTTAAAGGGAAAGAGAAGGATGGCAAAATATTTGCTTTTACTAACTGTTGGATGAGTTGGTGAAATAATAGCTTTGAAATAAGCAAGAAAAATCTTTTACTCACTCCTGTTGATTAGACAGTGTTTTTTAACCTTGGATGCAGGTCAGCCTGTTCTTTGAGACTCCCAAAACCAAAATATGAACCTTTCATAACCCATAATAGGGGCACTGTTGCTTTTGCAGTTTTTTTACACTTGAAACCATATACCATACTTGCACACTCTTTAATTAAAAGTTCTTTATTGGCATTAATGTTTTTTGAAAACTATGTTCTGTTAAATCACTGAAAGTTTTTAAGAGTGTATGGGTCAGTAGACTTCATCAGTAGCTTCCGTTTGAGTTACATGCAAGAAAGCAAGTCATACAGTTTTGATACAACCTGAGCTTGAGGATTAAATAATGACTTATCCCTTTAGGTTCTCATTTGATTTGCTAACTTTAATGAAATATTCAGGCTGCTTCACTCACGCTTTGTTTGGAAAACTAATTTTATTCTAACAAATTTCACTGCTGTCATCTGCTGTTTCAATTCTTAATCAAACCACTGTCCTCATGGAGGAGAGGAGAATCCAAATGTCCACCTCTGCTTCTGATTTAATGATGTGCTTCAGCTGTTTCCAGACCCGCTGCTGATACACGTTATGTTCAGACCCAGACCTTGTCAATAGGACGAGACAAGGACAAAGCATTACAAACAAAGGTCATCAAACTGTTCCTGAAAGAAAAAGCCAGTTACAGGTCCCCTTCATTCATTTATTTTCGACCCATCAGAGGAATGCTTTTTAGCTGAGGCACACAAAGCAAATCTGGTTTCCTCTTCATCCTCTCGAGTCATATGTCTGCATTAGCTTCCATTATGATTATTATTCTGTAAAACGACCACAGGGCCCCAGAATCGGTCAGTGTTGACATAGTATACTGTATATAGTCTCAAGGGGAAAGACAGAGAGGAAAGAACAAAAATGTCTTTATTCCTCATTAAAATGGTGGGAAGAGTAGTGCTCTCAGACATTCTTTCTCTTTGATTTGGAAGGCTCTTGCTTGGCTTAGGTGTTGAGGTATTGTTTTGAAGAACCCTTATTTGAGAAACAGAAAGGAACTTGTCTTTTCACTGTTCTGAATTCGAGGCTAGGGGCATATTATCCTGTTCCGACCATGGTAAATCAATCTGTCCCATCCCATAAAAACAGAAGAGCACCCCTGACGGCAACTGTCTCTGAGAGATTGTTGAGAGAGAAATAAATAGAAAAGTACAAGACAGAAATATAAAAATAAGGAGAAATATTGTTTAAATCTCTCTGTTGGTCTCTGTTTGTGAGCTGAGACAACTAGACAGGATCCATGAAATCAAAATGTACGTTTTGTAGCTTTTAGTCCGCACCTGTTAGCTCTGAGGCAGTTTGTATGCTAGAGTTGTCCTCAGAGTTTAGGAAAATAGCTCTTAGCGAATGTAGCTAAAACGAAATGGATGCTACCTTTTAAATGTTTTTAATGATTTTTGAAAGTCTCTTATGCTAACCAAGGCTAAATTTATTTGACCAAAAAAAACATGTAACAAGTAAAAAAAAAAAAATATATATATATATATATATATATATATATTTTAATCACATATATAGCTATTATATTATATTAAATATATAAATATTCAGCATTCATTCCTCTGGTCTTCAGTTTCATGTGATTATTCAGAAATTATTCTAATATGCCAACTTACTAATTAAAAACATTATTTATTTATTTTCACAGTTTTGCTGCTTAAATATTTTTTTTTATATGTAACTGTTATATTTTAGTTTGTAACATTAAAAATATATTTTCTTTTTTCTTCCTTTGTTTTTTTTTATTAGTTTAATGCATCATTGTTTAATTAATGTAATAATTATTTTTTTTGGTGTAAAACATGTTTTACAAATTGTTTACACAAATTCTGTAGGATTATGTTCCGTGATTAAGAAAACTTTATATGTAACGTTCTTCCCATATTAAAACCTATCTCTGATTAGCAATATCAAAGCAAATTTAAAAGGACAAGCATTTTGATGTATTTTAACAATAACTACATCAGCAGAGTGAACAAAACTTGTGTTGCTAGCATTATGCTAAACTACAAGTTTACTACTAGATACTAGTCCCCCTTGTCATATATTTGTAGTTGGTCTAAAACGAGATACCATAAATAAGACAGAGAACTGAATTCATGTGGACAGACTGAGAGGGAAAATGAGGACAGAGTATGTGTGTGTTGTTAGGGGTATCTTCCTTCTCTATCTTAATGGAGAGCTGATTGTTCGGAAGTGAACCTCCTCTGAAACTCGCCTCATTAACCTGCCAGGTGGTGGAAGACACCAAGCTCTGATTGAACTGCGGCCAGGACGGCTGCTTTGAAGACCACAAGGGACTAGAGAGAGAGAAGGGGAAGCGTAAAGCATCTGAAATACCGCATGTACTCTGTTGCAACCTTCAAATCTTCAAATCAAACCAACAAATCTTGCATTGATCATACAGAGCAACCCTGGTTCATAACATATGAAATGGAGTATGTCCCAAAAGAGCTGGTATTTCTAATGCTGCAGGAATTTAAATGTCTTTCAGTCCTCTCAATAGTCTGTTGTGGAGCTGTTCAAACAAGACACAACAGCACGCTAGCTCTCTCTCTCTCTCGGAGATCAATTCGAGCTGATTTCTTATGGTTGTAGAAGGCCACAGTTGTTTTGAATCCGAGACCCTTGGCTCGCTCATGCTTTTCCTATTATAGTGACCTCGCAACTGGCATTGTATACGCAGCGTGGAGCTGTTGTTGATTGTGTGACCGTGTTTTGAAGAAACGGAGAGATTCTGGGAAGGTGTGTCATCCTTCACCACGGCCGTTCCAAACACAAACAGATAACAGAAGTGAGGTCTAGGTGCTGACTGGCTCTGACACTTCACTTTTTGTTTATGTGTTTGCGAGCAGCCATATTAGTGATTCATACGTGTGTACGGTAGAAGTAAGAGACTGTTGACGATATCACATTTACACACGACCTCCTTGTTTAGACGCATCCTACGTCCCTGGGGACATTTTTGCGGAGTGTCCTCACGCATGTCCTGTCTCTCTCCTTCTTTACAGGCGTTTCGTCCTTAGAGTTGACGGCTTGCTCTCCTTATCCCATATCCACTTCCTGTGTTCCCCTTTTGATATTTTCGTGTTTTCTTCATTCCCATTCCTTCAAATTTTAGTCACCACTGTTATTATTTTTGCAGTCCAGTCGCCAGCTGGTTTCCATCAAGCCCAATCAGTGCCTTCAAAGCTGTTCTGCACATTTCAGGAGCAACAAAGTCAGAACACATTTCCTCACCGCCCCGCTTGGCTAATGGGGCTCGCACTGTTTGCACGTCACCGACTTCACTCAATCCATATTTGAAAGAATGGAGAAACACCCCAAATCACGCAGCTTTAATCTAAGCAGGCCATGTGACCGTGAGAACCCTCATTAACATGTGCATATGCTTATCGACATCAGCTTTGTGTATTAACTTGATACTGTAATTCTGCGTTTTTTAAGTTGTTGTATGGCCAGAAACGGTTATTGGGTTTGCAATTACACGGTTGCAAGCTCACAGGCACATAGAGACACACACTTTGTTTATTTTCTACAAAAACATGCTATTCTTTCATGTGCCTCGCTCCGAAGTTCGCATGTGCGGAGCAGCTGTGGATGTGTTTGTTTGTGAAAGCTCTATATTAACCTTCCTTCCACCTCTCTTTGACCTAATTGAAAACGATTCAGTGTAATTGTTTGAAGAATCCTGATATCTTTCGATTGATCTACGGTATGGCGTTGGCAGTTCGGCAGAAAACACGCCAATAATGTGTCTGGGCTGTCAGTGTTTATTTGAAAATATTGCTGGCCTTTTACGCTTTGCTTTAGTAAGTGATACATATGGAGGACATTCATCAGTTTAAAAATCAGATTAGTTTCTGCTTTCAGGTGATGTTAAAAATTCCAATAAAATCCAAAACGGGGATTAATTAATAGATGCACTGCAAATGAGGGTAATGCGTCTTCATTAGTATGTGCATACATTCAAATATCTTGCTTTATCGAAAGCTTAAACTCTTTTTATTTGTGTGTGTTTACAGGATGCTGGAATACTCTCTCAACCTGCAGAATGTTAGTTTCTCTGCGGTCCGAACGGTCAGAGTACTTCGACCTCTTCGGGCTATCAACCGAGTGCCCAGTGAGTACAACATCAGCAACTATCATTTGCTAACATTAGTTAACTGCATTTGTTCACATTAAATAAAATTGAAAATACATTAGTCTTGGCTCATTTTCATTTCAACTAGTGCTGTCAAACGATTAATCACATCCAAAATAAAATGTGTTTACATAACATGCATGTACTGGGTAGGTTTATTATGTATATATATAAATTAACACACTCTTATTTACATGTATATATATTTAAAGCTAATTTATATTATGTATAAAAATGCATTTTTAATATATAAATATAACATTTTCTTTAAAAATATACATGCATGTGTGTGCATTTATATATGCATAACAAATATACACAGTACGCACACACACACACACATACTGTATCATGTAAACAAACTATTATTTTGGATGTGATTAATTGTGATTAATTTCAACATTTACAAATACATTATTGAAATCAAAAGTTGTAATCATTACAATTATTTTAAATTGAACTAACAATGTGCAGCTATTTTTATTTACTAATCTTAACAAATTAAATATTCAAAAACTTAAACAAAAATATTCACTATTTTGTCTGGAATGTGCAAAAACATGAATACATGAAACAATAATACTAAATAATAAAGCAGTGTGAATAGGAATAACATTTTGTTTTTATATTATATTGAGATCCTATTGCTTGTGTTCTTTATTAGTTAATAAGAATTGTGGAATATTATATAAACCCCAAATAATCACTTTTGTTTCTTTAACAGCGATTAAATGTTACATTTTCTACCATTTTTTCTTAGAAACTAGGAACTCAGAACTTAATTCAATTTATTAATTCCCTGCATTCAATCATAGAGTTTATTAAATTCAGAATGTTCTATGTTGAATTACATTATTTAAGCACTGTGGTCAATTAATGCAATTTAATCAACATTTCAATGAGAAATGTAGCCTGGGCTCAGTCATATAACAGAAGAGTTCATGCCATTTTAGGGACTTTAGATTTATAGATCATTTTCCTCTTCAGTGCTTTTTATGGCTTCTCTCTTTTCTTACACACACACACACATGCACAAAGAAAGAATAATAGAGACTGGCTCTCTCTCTCACACACACTCTCTCTCTCTCTCTAAGGCAGGGTGATGATATTTCATTGGCCACATCTTTATATACCGGATGTTTTAATCACCCTCTGTGCCAAGGAGATGCCCGCAGTTCCCCCGCGGCTCTTATTTCACAAGGAGCCATGTCTGGCCAATTCTGCTTGATGTCCCTATTTGTGGAGAGTAGTAAAATGTATATTGAACAATGGTAGCATTTAGCTGGAATGTTTTGACTAGCCCGGCTAAGGTTTTGGAGAGGGTAATTTGTGTGGGGTCCCGTTCAGTTCTCCCCTCTGGATACGTTTCAGTATGTCTATCAGTCCCACAGACAAACTGCACCCATTCTTCATCAGAGGAGCAGGCCATGTTATTCACTGTAGGCCCCGGCGGTCACTAAATGGCATTCAGGTGTCTTCCTTCTAGTTCAGTTAGGAGACAAGAGTGCATCCATTTCTGTCATGATTAATAACTAATTATTACCTCTGCCAATATGAGACAGGGGTGAAGTGGTAGCAGACAGCCTAATTCATTATTCAGAACTCACCCAGACTAATTAAAGGCCGAATGTTTGCATTAATTTGCGAATTATTTTATCTGTGGCTTGCCTGCTGTGGACCGTCACTGGGAAAATGGGTGTCAGAGATTTTTGTTGATTCAATTTGTCATTTTTCACTTTTTTTTCCAGCACTAATCAAAACAAAAAGAAAGAGAGAAACATAATAGCAGTTAAACTCAAATCATCAATCATTAAACTGTCAAGCTGGAAATTAAAGCAGCATGTCATACAAATTTTGAAGTACTTTTGACAGTAAAGTATTAGATAAATTGCTATTGGTGGTCTTTTCAACTCTAAAAGGCAAATTCTGCAATTATGGTCTAAAAGTTTTTTTTTTTAAAAATGTTTTTTTTTAAATTAGTTTATTTATTTTTTTCCCCAAAAATGTAATTAGACTGCAGTGTATTTTTAAGAATTATGTATATTTATTTATTAAATAATAAGTGAAAATAGGTGCTTAAACTTTAGGAAATATTGTACAAGATATGTTAATAATAATAATAATAATAATAACTATTATTATAATTACTATTATATTTATAGAGGTACAGGGAATTCAGTTGATTGTACTGTTGTTTAACAGTATACTGATTATTCGGCTTTTGAAATGTTTTTCAGAGAAAAAAAAAACTGTCGACAAAAACTCCATAAAACAGATTTGAAAATTGATATCATCCAGTATATCATCCAGTATCTTTACACAGTGTTTGCCGTTGCAAAGTCTTGAAGTCCTTACCTTTCCTCCGTGTTAAATTAAATATGGCGTCTACCTTGCCCACGGCCTGTGGTTGAGTTTGTACTTTCCAGAGTCATGTCAAGTCTCACTCTGTATTTCACATCACCTTCTTCTATGTCCTCTATACTTCCCTGCCCTCTGTCATTCTGTTCTGCCTATCTTTGAGGAGCTGTCTTAATCAACATCACACTCTGTTGTTCTCCACACCCATGGCTTGATTGATGAAGAGACGGGGGAAAACTGTCAGTAGATGACAAACATGTTCCCTCACAAATCAAAATACTCAACACTGCTGTGGTGTACAGCTGGCTCACTCTACCTTGTATTTGGTGTGCAGGTGTGAAAAGCGATCTCTTAAAAGGTTTGTAATATGTAGACAGACCACTATCCGTGCCCTTTCACTCCCCCAGAAGGTGGATTAGTCTGTCAGAAAGTCTGGAGCTCTTTTACTCTTTATCTTCTGGATTAGAATTCACCATGATTCCACACTCGAGGGCGGTTGGAGGTTAATTGGAAATCCGTCTGGCTGCCCACTTGTGTATTCTATTATTATTTGGGCCGAGGAACAACATCATGTCGAGTGTCCGCCAGCGGTGACGTTGCGGTCATCATTTTCAGAAGGCCAGCAGTAATTGGAGTGGTGGACACGTAGATTGGTGAGAGGAAAGAGTGCACTATTGGAGAGAAAGAGATACAGACACAGGAAGAGAGGAACTGATAACTTTGTCCACCACATGAGTGACTTTTTCTAAGGATTATGAAAATTACAAAGATGAGAGTATGCCGGTGGAACAAAGGAAACAGACAGTGAAATGGACTGTGTCATTTGAATAAGTGAAGTCTACAAGTCTTGAAGCAGGTGGATGGCTTTGTTATTCTGATTTAATTTAAAAGTAAATTAAATTGATATTTAAAATAAATTAAATATTGAAAAAAAAGTAAACATATGGTCACCCTTCAAGTGTTTCTCTACCAATTGGAATACTTTAAATCAGTAATATAAATCATGTAATTATTAATATATTTTTTAAAATTATGTATATTATTTGTAAAATAATATATTAAAATACTATGTAATATTTCTAAAATTTAAAATTAACATTTTAAGACTTACTGAAATTCATATTCTGACACTGAAAACTTTACAACTGTTTATAAGCAAAGTGTGATTAAGGGGACTGACAGGGTTGGATCTATTCGCAAGCTTTATTCAATGTCAAACAGGCCGGGTCAGAAAACCAGGCAAACAGTAACAGAGGAGGCAAGGCAGAGTCGTGGTCGAAATACAAAGGCAAAGGTCTAGGCTGGCAGCAAACAATCACAGGAACGGAGGCACAGACAGAGGTCAAAAACAATGAAAGCAAAACGGGAAGGAAACGCTTAGGATAGATCACAAGGGAAAACAATGCTTCGCGTCTGACTAGGGGTGAATGTGGCAGTTAAATAGAGAGTGTGAGTGGGTGTGGTGATGGACAACAGCTGTGGGTGACAATTACTGAATGTGAACAGGTGTGGGTGTGCAGTTCATGATGGGATGTTGAGTCCATAATAGAATCTGAGTCCAGCGGAGGTGAAGTGATGCGAGTGCCCTCAAGCTCCACTAGAGGCCCTCATAACACAAAGTACCCTTGGAATGAATGGATGATAGTATCCTGGCAGTTTTTTGGTAAGATATTCCAGGCTATAATTACGATATAGAACAAACTCAGACTAAATCCAGAAGAACTGTGGCAACGACTCCAAGATTCTTCAAGGAACTTATACATGCAAAAGTACAGTACTGTTAAAAATTTGACATCTTGGAGACATTTCCACAATTCTTCTAGTCTGAGTTTGTTCTGTTTCATCATGTCATTCCGGACAGACTGGATGATGATCAGATCAGATATCTGTGTGGAGCACTGGCTGTTGTCAGCATAGATATATATATATATGTAGATGCCTCACTAGCGACTATTTCTATGGGCCGCAATACGTAAGCCGTCCGCCATATTGTAGTGGTCTGACTTGACGTCATTCACCATAGGAATCACTGAATATTCGAAAGATGCCACAATCCTGCACAGAATGGCTCAACGGTATGGTGAATGACGTCAAATACACCTAAAATACTGTCTAAAGTGGTCCAATGGGGCATCTATACATGTCTATGGTTGTCAGACTCTTTAGGCAAACAAAAATTCTCTGGATTAATACAATTAATGGCTTAATGAATGTTTGGAAATGTGAACGCATATTTCCTACTGACACACCACAGCAAAAGATAGAAATAACTGACTTAAAACCATTTTTATCTTGTGAAAATACTAGTGATCTAATCATTTTGGCCACCGCTGTATATCATGCATGAAATTACTGTGTAGCAGATCTATACAGGTGGAGCTGGGGAACGTGGAGGGTTTCTGAAGTGAGCTGAGGCAAGTGTTTGAGTACTGAGCAGCAAACTCATTGGCTGCTGATGCAAAAAGAAACCAATCAGCTGTGCCGTGTGGAAGATGATGTAATTATATCAGATTGGGTTAGACCTGTTGGCCTGTGCCATATAGAGTTTCGTGACAGAACACTGTATTTATCTTTTTAACATCAGGGGATATATTTCTATCCAGCACACTTTAATGAGCTTTTGAATGATGCCGAAATGAAATCAGTGGGTTGAGTGTTGTCCTTTTACAACCTTATTGAATTAATATCGAGAAGATTAAGCTTCTCATCTCTTTCGTTAAGTATTCTGCCAAGTATCAACACCCTTGTGTTAAGACTGCTACAGCAGTACAGCACTGGAATAGACTCATGTGTTTATGTGGTTTTCGTGTCCCCTCAAGCTGTTTTAATTAAACCTACAGAGAAGCTGCTCTTTTATTATCTGTGGAAGCTTATGAGAAATAAATAGAAAGCACGGTTATGATCTCTTTCTCCCCTGTGCTTTGTTATTGAGCTTGTTTGGTGCATGTGGAGGACTCCAAAGGGCAGGGGATCCCAGGGGTCTTTTTCATAACACAGGGGCCCGAGCACATTGTGTGGCCTGGGAGACTCTCTTTTCAACAGAATAGAGCAGCTATGGCTGGATATTTACAGTATGCCCTTGGGGAATACGCTCTCCTAAATAATCTTTTCAAGGGGAGTTTATAAATGAGTTGAGCCACCTGCGGAGAGTCAGACCTTTGCATTAGTGAATTGCTATAGACTGACATAGCTAGGTCAGATAAGGAAACGGGTAAATAACGAGTCGTTTTCTGGAATATTTCCAAGATTTCATTTGTCTGTCAGTATCGGTATCAGTGCAGTGATAAGGGAAATTAGGTCATCAATATTGGGCCAAACCTATATGACACTCTTACTTTTGTGGAACATGAAAGGAGATATTTTGTTCATAATCAAAACAGTTTTGGTTCCCACTGACTTCCATTGAATTTTATGTGCTTTTAATTTTAAATTGAAATCTAACATGTTTTCTTACATTCGTAAATGCTTTGCTAAATATAAAAATGCTTTTAATTTACTGAATCTTAAATTTAGCTAAACTTAAAAAAAAAAAAAAAAATAATAATAATTGAACCATTTCCGTCTGTCAATTTCATTTCATTTATTTGTTTTTAATTAAAAAAAAAAATAATATATATATATATATATGTTGGAACAATTTGACGATGAGTAAATTATGACAGTTTTCATTTTTTGTGCACTATCCAGTTAACACATTAACTTTATATTAAATAAAGCCTTTCTGTAGTTTTTTAAAGTAGTCTTTAAATTACACTTTTAATGCAACTTTTAAATTGCAATATTACATTGAACATATGTAAATACTTTACTAATAAAAATTCTTTGCAACTTAAATTTTGCATTTTAAAACTTTTTTCAAAAAAAGAATTGCACAGTTTCAGAATTAATTAATTTGTTTGTTTGTTTTCTGTCTATTTTTACGTCGAAAATTAATATTTTTTTTTTACACTTTTAATTGCTATTTCTAGTCCTAAATATAGTTTTCAAAGATTGCCTGATTACCTGTTTTATTTTTTTTAAATGGCAGTTCCTCTGCTGGTACACAATTTAAAATCTGCCAATATTGTTCCTGAGACTCAGGCAATCAGCTAAGTAGTAAATTACATGTTTAATGTTTAATCCAGCATTACACATTTTGTGTAGCGTATACTACAATATATATTAGAAAATGAAACAATTCCTTGAGTTTTCTACACATACTGGAAAATCTAATTCATAAAATGAGTTGACAAGTGACATTAACAAAGAACATTGACTAAAGTTAGCTCAGCCTCCTGCTCAAACAGTCCATTATAGTATTGTGAGGAAACATGGTCTAGCATTTCATTTGTCAGCCTTCGGGACCCAAATTCCAGAAGGTGATTTTCTCCAGGAAATACACCTGGCTCCCTGTGGGGAATTACCTTTCAGTTTGTAAGGGACACGGATCTGTGCCACTGTCACTGATTCAATGCTTGTTAAGCCCTGAGTTGACGAGCTTAGCTGAATTGCTGTGCCAGGGTGAACTCCACAGTCATTTGGAGTCACTAATGACCGAAGTTAGGAAGTGATTTTCAGTGCAGAAATCTCAGAGCAGTGGATTATCCACAAGAAACGCATCGTAATTGGAAGAAAGGCTCTGAATTTCAGAGACTCCGATTGTCGTTCTGCACTCACCATACCCTAATTACAAGTAAATAGATACAGGCTGATAAACACTCACAAAACGACACAGCGGTTCCTAAATTCCCAGACATAAAAAAATATTTCAAGGCCATGTTTCCATCAGGGCATCTCATTAAAGAAGAGTGAATTTAAGGGGCTAAAACCCGCCTCGAAGATGATGGCTTTGAGAAATGCAGCATCTGCACAATACCGAGCTCTGTAAACCCACACAGCACAGAGCCATTTTATGTGATGACACGGATCCTCCATTGTCATTCATTCCTGTTAATGCCTCACTGCTTATCGCCACTCACTCTTCCTCCAAATGTGGAAATTACAGCCGGCCACAGTTATCACCCACAGACTGCAGGCTGCCAGGGAGCACAGGCTGGATTACCCCGCTCCACCAATTACCCGCCAAACCCTGAGCAGGAAATGATTTTCATCATTTATGCTCCAGTCAGCTGGCATTGTGGTTTGACACAGGGCAGATATATTGGAAAAGCCAGGGCAGCAGCAGTGTCTGAAAAACTGAATATAAGCAGAGATTTTTACTGGCACGTATAAACATTTGTACTGTGGGTCGACAATGAGCCTCTATAAACGTAAACGAGAGCAACAGTTTGCTCAGTGCATTATAGCACTATAATTTCATATGTTTTATGAGAGCAATATGCTTGTGGCCGTATCTTTTTATTATTACAACAGTGGATTTTTGAGTGTGTAGTGCTACAGTTGTTCTTTCAATGTGTTGCAGGTATGAGGATCCTGGTGACGCTTCTGCTGGACACTCTTCCCATGCTGGGCAATGTGCTGCTGCTTTGCTTCTTTGTTTTCTTCATCTTTGGGATCGTAGGGGTCCAGCTGTGGGCCGGGCTTCTTCGCAACCGCTGCTTCCTCCCGGAAAACTTCTCCCTGTGAGTTAGATGGCCTGGGATGTACTATCACAAGCATGATATTAATTTACAAGTGACCGCAGGAGTCTTAAAATGAGAGGGTTTATAATGTGAGCACCTTATTATAATGATGAAAGGCCAGATGTCAACAAGAGATCAATTTGAATGGGATTTTATAGGCCTGCTTTTCAAGGACAAACAGATACATATTATATATTTTTTATGCGTGTGTGTGTGTATATATACTGTATATATATATATATATATATATATCATATACTGTATCAGTATAATATTTTTAATATATTTACATGCATATACGTTTATA